>OMLP01001757.1:0-13495 GCA_900302685.1 Spondyliosoma cantharus
GCTCCCATGGACCATGTTGACAACTTCTTCCAGGTAAAACACACAAATCCCCCAACCAGCACACATCTTTCATGACTGAACTCTGAAGTGAGTCAAATATTTCATTCCAATGGTCCATGCATGCTTGATTACTTGTGCTTCATTGAAACGTACTTTAAAAATAGCTCTCCCTTTAAACTGTGTAAGTGTTCAGCCATGTTTTAAATGGCACTAGAAGCACTTAGCTGAAGCATTTCATATTAGTCCTTCCATGTGAACAGACAGTTTCAAGTCTGCAGATGCCTAGATAAAAAATAAAGACCTAAAACACTCTTCAGGTTTCTTGTAAACCTGTAAAGTTTGTGACCACAAGTGGTGCTATGGAGCAATGTTCTTGTGAGCAGGGCTCTGTTTTTTTTGTTTGTCTCTCTAGCACATGCACAAGTGCTTACATGTCACATGAGCACTAAGGTGTGGCAAAGCAAAAAAAACTTTAAGGTGGAGTAAGTGATTCCGAAGAAACAGACAGTTTCTTGTTGAGTCCAATTCCCAGGTTGTCAAATACTGACTCAACAACCGACTATCTTTCTACGGAAAAAAATACACCACCGTTTAGTCATTGGTATCAATGTGCCAAGACACATGGCAATGTGTGAGGAAAGAGAATGAAGAAAACTGCTCTCTAAAACACATGAATGTAAACCATAAAGGGTTACAAAACATTTTAATTTGGTTAGAAAACTGAGCGTAACCTTTTTTTTTCAAGAAACACCCCTCAGAGTGTCTTTTGATCCAATCAGGGTCTGGTTTATAAATCACTTAATGGCTCGGGCCAAAATACATTTCTGATCTGCTGCTACGTTATGAACCATCCAGACCCCTGGTCAGGTACCGCTTTCAGTCTTTACAGTCAAAACTAAACATAGAGAGGCAGCGTTCAGTTATTATGCGCCACATATCTGGTACAGGCTCCAAGAAGACTTCGGGTCTGGTACAACTCTCGCCTCTTTTAAATCAAGACTGAAGAGCTTTACGTTTGCCGCTGCCTTTCACTGCAGCGATTTTAAGGCTTTGAAATGTACTGTGACTTTCTTCTTTAGTCTTGTCTCTTTTAAACCCATTCTATTTTAGCTTATTTTCCCATTTCTTAACTGTTTTTTTAATGTTTTGTTCCTTGATGTCTTCATACTTGTTTTTTAATGTATTTTAAATGCAATTTAATTTAATTTAATGCAACCCTTTGAGTTGCTTTGTGTCGGAATTGTGCTATGTACGTAAACTTGCCTCGCCTTACCTGTAAGTGACGCTTTAAACATCTGTGCCTGTGTGTTGTCATTTTCAGAAAATGGACAAGAACAATGACGGAGTGGTCACCATCGAGGAGTTCTTGGAGACATGTCAAAAGGTTGCGTGGCACAAATCTCCATATTTAATGCAAAGCTTCTGTTTCTATCTACAGCCTTCTCAGTAATTTAACACTGTCCCCTCGTCTCTCTCTCTCCAGGATGAAAACATCATGCAGTCCATGCACATGTTTGACAATGTGATCTAAGGCTTTGGTGGACACAGGCACGAGATTTTGCCTCCTGCCTGGAGCTCATCGACCAGCCTCTAGCTGACGGACGGTGTTTCTGAGTGTGGACAGAGTGATGCAGGGTGCAAACACCAATGAAACTGAGGATATTTAACCCACAACCTGTGAACCCTTGTGAAAAGTTTTTAAAATTAATAAGTGTATAGTAGACCAATCTGAATAAGAATATTTAAAGCTGCAGAGAAGCAGTCTTATAACATTAGCATTAATGAACAGATGTGTCAAAAACAACAACTGCAATGGCCTCGGCACTCATACAGATGATTATTATCAGATTTTATCTATTGCATGAATGAATGTGCAGACACCTGGAAATAATGAGTAATAATACTAAACTACAATGAGGATGGCTCATCTAAAGAGATGCATTTGAATCAAGCAATAATCTTAAAGTTAACATATTTTCAGATCGTCTCTGTCCTGCACTCACATGTATTGTAACACTGTATACTGTGTCTGCATGAATCTGTGTTGACTGGGCATTGACATGTTTAAAGTGTTAATATATTTTCTATATGAACATGGTGAAAATTATGATGAATAAACCCACACAATTGCTATGCAGATGTGTAGAATTGTTTGAAATATGGTCTTGTGTCAACTAAGGTTAAAAGGTTCACTCAAAAAGGTCCATATTACCTATGAATGAGAGAATGAGTCTGATTGATTCAATGAGAATCATAGAAATTCAACCTCCTCCACCTATCAGAGGCTAAATTTGAATTGGACTGATCACATCTGTGGAATGTATAATCTAGTAACATGATCTTATGAATGTTTTCAACCACGTCTTTGACAGGACCTGTTCCACCTGAGGCTGGAATATAGCAATAGGTCTAAGAACAAAGCTAGCACTTCAAGTACAGCACTCAACAGTGACAGGTTATCTCAGGGTATAGAAGTGTGTTGTAGATACTGTACTTTACACCAACAATACTTTGGAATGAATCTGATTAATGATGTAATAAAAATGCAGGTTGGCAGGCAGCCAATTTTCAACTCAATAAACAGACACCACAATATGTTTAATATATCCTATATTTTTATTAAACAAAATTTCAGTAAAAACTCTTATTAAGTAGAAAGACAAATTTCCCTGTCAGTAGTTTGCTCCAGCTGTAGGGCCGACCCCGACTACATCATCTCACCTGTTGACTCATGAATGAATCAACAGGTTGAACACATCTGTGAAACCATGGTGTCGCATGATCTTTTCTTTAAAATTCAGTTTAGAAGGATAGACATCTTTGTTAATGTTCTGCTAATGCCGGATAATGTGAACCTTTCCCACTGAATAACTTATAAAAAGGTGAGAAACTATTCCTAAAAAACAAACATCCCAAAAAGTTATTAACATGTCAGCTGATCACATGAAGGGGGGGCGGGGGAGCAGCCCTACCCTGCTCTCTCTCAGAGGTCTGTCAGAGACCCCCACATCTCCTCGTTTGTTCACTCCTACTGAATTAGTGCTGCCGACTCTTTAGTGTTGGGTCACAGCGGGAGAAAGTTGACAGTATATAGTGTCAAAACTACAGCGTAGACAGCAGTGTCCGTTACAAAGGCGTTAAGAAAAGAAACAGAGCGGTGAGCAGGTGCACCGTGCACGTTGAGCCACCTCTGGCAGTGTTTTCAACTATTATCCTCTTTTGTTTTATTTTTCATAAAAAAAGGAAGCTACATGATTATCATCACAAAATAAAATCTCTTTGGCATAGAATACCCACCCAAAAGCATAAACGCACACACAAACACACACACACACTCACATGCACACACGCACTTTTAAAAGGTTCTCTAACAGAAACCTACAAGCATCGTCACTGTCAGAATTATAATCAGCAAAATAATGCTATAAAACAAAGTTGAGCCCTGTTAAGATTATGAGTCCCGTACTCAGTGATAATTGCATATATTACATCAGGCTGAGAGCAGAGGGAATAATCTCTACTGACGACTATATTCTCTTCTTTGTCCCATTCTGTCCCACATCAGTTCCTCCGCTTCCTTTTTCCACCTCTCCCACTCCTCTGGCTCTATAAGAAGAGGAAAATGCCACGATGAGAAAAAAAACACTTGCTTCTCAAGCACAGCTCCTCCATAGACAGGTTATTTAAAAGTTATGATGTTGGTGGTAAAAAGGTGATGTCACATACTTCACTGCATCAATCAGGATAACAGTCAGTCCATGTTTTGGAAGATAAAGTGAAACTGAAACTCACCTTTTGGTCAGTACTCAGGGTACGCTTGTCTGTCGTAGGTCATGCCGCCTCCATATTCCTCTGGCATCATAGATAACTCCATGCCGTCCATCGGCATGTCACCTGAATACCCTCCATATCCTTGGAAACCAACATCCAGCTCTGCAAAATAGAAGAACATTTGTTTCGTTGTTTTTACTTCTTACACACTGGACCAACACACTTTATGTCATTTAACTTCCACTGTACAGCTAACATTATAAAACATTTTAGGCAAGTTTTTGGATCACACTGGTCCTCGAGTAAGGCGAAGCTAATCCATTTTTCCTTAAGAGTCTCTTTTCTCTGAATGCAGACAGAAAATACCAAGGCCATACAAGGAGAAAAATCAAGAGAGGGAACGGATGGGAAATAAGAGAAAGATTCAAACACAGATAAGGACGCACCAGGGAGGAGATTGATCGAGCAAAACCTTTTAGACTTTGCAATGAGGAGTAAGGAGTGATGTATTAGAAAAAGATTTGATAAACCAAAGAAAAGTCAAAGGTTCAGCCTGAGGTGACGTACTTCACTGTTGGAGAAGACAGAAAAGACTGATTTGAAAAATGTTTAAAAAGCAGTACTCGTCAAACTACATAAACCATTTCTTTTGCTACAATGCAACAACAGAAAATAGAATCTGTAGGCTGCAGCAGGGAGGCAATCTGTTAGCACATTACAGCGTTTTAACACTGGTCACTGCCTGTGTCGGAGTGACCCAGTGGAGAGGAATGTGCTGCATGTGCACATTTCAGCCATAGTTACTCACCATCTTGATAGGGTCCATCCATGGGGATGCTGTTATGGGCCTGCAGAAAGGTCACAAAGAGGAAAGGTCAAATAAAGTCAACACTTTCATATAGTAAACCATATTAATAGTCATGAAAGAATTAATAAAGATTATATATTAAGATAACTTAAAAAAAAGAATTGCTCCTCAGAATGTACTTTATATAATGCCAATAGCAGTTATAAAGTTGCTGAGATGACTTGGATGTAGACCCAGAGAGCTGAAGGGACTTAAAAATTGTCTAAAAATCTACTTTAATGTTTAGTTGTCATGTCCTGGCAGTGGAGGGCGCCAGACACTCACCATCTCCCAGGCAGCAGCGTCGTGCTTGAACAGAGAGTGTGTGAGCTCCACAGACACTCGCTTCTTGTAGTCTGAGTTCTTATCCTCAGAGATACGGAAGAGCACAGCAGCAGCGTAGGTAGCTGAGGGGGGAAAAGAATCAGGACACATTCAATGATGTAAAATAACACCCAAATCCTTATCAATATTCTAATATTAATAAGGTCTTATAGCCGGCACATACAGACAGAGAAACAATCCACATTTTAATCTGGACTGCACCAGAGGATAAAGTTTAAAAAAATAAACTAACAGTGAAAACAAAACAATTATATCAGGCGGGCCATGGACCACACTGGCCCGCCTGATATAGTTGCGCCACTTAATGGCATGTCCTTCATATTTACTGTACAGACATAAGAGTGACATCTATCTTCTCATTTATATTGACAGTAAGCACAGCACTTGAGTAAATTGACTTTGAAGCTTTCCACCTATGACTAAATGCTATATTCCGGTAAGATAATCGCAGTGCATTATCTACATGTCCTACCGATGCCCTCGTTGTTGGAGTGCAGCAGCTCCATCAGCGGAGCCGACGCTCCCTCTGCGTCGATGAGCTCAGCTGACGGTTTGTCCAGGGCCAGCTCACACAGGACGCCAGCCGCCACACGCTTCACGTTGTCCACTGGAGAGTAGAGCAGCTGGAGACGGGGAGGAAAATGAGTCCACCAAAACTAACGAAAGGAAGTTAATCATCAAGGCAGGGAGGTGGGAGAGCTTCAGCTTCCTCTGTTACCTGAACAAACAGAGGAATGGTCTGCAGGTTGGCGATCTCTGCTCTGTTGATGGGATCTCTGGCCAGGATGTGCAGAGCTCCTGTGCAGCCCTCCACAATCTCCTCCATCCTCACACCGTCCTACAGATGAAAAGATAGGGAAATTCATAAATAACACACACACACACACAAAACATTTTAATAAAAAAAAAAAAATGTCATTTCAAACTAGCTCCTCATGTACCTGGTATGTCTGCTGGGCGGATGAACCATGTTTCTGGGCGTCCTGGTGGGATTTGAGCAGCAGGTTGACCAGACGGGGGATCACTCCAGAGTCCCTCAGAGGAGCCTGGTTCTCTGGGCACAGGGCCAGGTTGCGGATCAGGCCAACCACAGCCTTCAGGCGGGGAAGAGATGCAATGTCATGATACTGTTCACCGATGATTGGTCAGCAAGTAAAACAGAGCTGACAAACAAAAACTTCCAGCTCCTGTGAGAAACACTAAGTGATAGTTTTGTGCCCCGAAACGTGTTGTTGTAAAACAAACTGTTCCTGCTGTCATGTTCATTTCATGCTCTCTTAGGCTAATGGAGAATCTGGCCTTCGTCGGATCTGCCATCCCCTCTGTCCATCTGTCTCCTTATCACCATTTTTCTCCAGTTTTTCACTTTGGAACAAAGCCATTAACTCATCAATATGTTTGTTTCATAGTCCTTAACTTATGTTCCTTCAAACCACCTGTTTTCTCTCTAGCTATGTCTGGAGTCCTTTCAACCGTCTTAGTAGGAAAAAACACGTATTTCCCAAAGTATCAATTTAAGGGTCAGAGACATTTTGAGTACATGGATATTTGGAATGATTGAAACTTTTTGCATTTTTTTTTTTGAAACATTTAAAAAACTGCATGAAAACAAAAAAGTTAATTATTATATGATCGTTTCCCAAGCTTAAAATTTCACTGACCCTCTACTACTAAACCTCCCCCTCCCTTCACTCTACCTTGATGACAGGCCAGTAGTAGGGTTGGTTGAGCAGCTTGACGATGGCGGGGATGCCATAGTGTTTCCTCACAGCATTCTGCGCCACTTCTGCCTGTTGGTGGCGTGAAGTCAGGTGACGCAGAGCGCAGACGGCAGGTTCGGTCACATCCTCCTTCTCGCCTGCGCGCAGGATGGCGTGGATCAGTGCCTCCACGCCGTTGCTCTGGGTGACCAGAGTCTTATTGTGGGCATTGTTGCATGTGAGGTTTGACAAGATGCCTGTGGCGCAAGTGAGCATGTTAAGGTCGTCTGAGCTGAGCAGGCCCACCAGCACCTGCAGCAGGCTGTCCATACCCTCCTGGAAACAGGAAGAAAGAGATTTTAGCAAGTTCCTCTGTTGCCAAATGAAGAGATATTAAAAACAAAATGATTTTGTGGACACAGACCTCCTTGGTGGCTGCGTCAGACAGGTTCCTGAGTGTCCACAGGCAGTTCTGCATCAGACGCTGACTGGAGCCTGTCAGGTGTTTACCCAGAGCCTGCATCCCACCTGCAGGGAACAGAGAAGTCAGATTACTCAGCTCTCAGCAACATCTCATGAACTGTCATGAAGATATGTGGTTGACAAGAAGCCATTAGCCACGGCTCAGATAACATAAAGTCGCCGCACCTGTATGGCTACCTCACACACACGCACGCACGCACGCGCACACACTCACACAAACACCACATGTATTACATACCAGCCTCTACAATGGCAGGTTTGTTGCTTGGGCACACAGAGAGGACTTTGAGAACTCGGCTTGTGGTCCACAGCAGCTTCTCATAGCTGTAGTTCCTCATGATGTGAACGAGACCCTCAGGACCTCTGTTAGCAAGGATGATGAGCTGTGAGAGAGAGAAAGAGAGAGAAAGGGTTATGTGAGTATGTGTGGGTATACAAAGCAAAGTTAAAAGATAAGAGTGAAAATAACTTCGATTCTATAACCTCATGTTTTACAATTCTGCGACCTGTCCAGGCAGATAAACACCAGTAAATGTTCACACATTTTATTGCTCTTACGGATAACCACACCCATTCACACCCCCACTATGCCAGCACCTGAACAACTCTGTTCTCATGCCACACCCAAAACACATGCACACACAAGCTCCACTTGAACAGTCTCAAATTACAGAAGTTGGCTGCTATGAAGTGTACCAGCTATTGTATTGCGTGTACTGATATTTACACTAACACACTCTCACACACACCTTGCTCTCCTGGTTGCCATAGGACAGCAGCTGCAGGCAGTCTGTGGTGATAGCCAGGAACTTTGGGTTGCTCTTATTCAGCAGGGGAACCATCCTCTGCAGGCCGTCAGCCAGACGAACAGCCATCTTTGCTCCTTCCTGGTGCAGCAGCAGGTTGTGGAGTGTGGTGATGGCGTAGAAGAGCACAGACTCCATGGGAGAGCTGAGGGAGAGAAACGGGTGTGTTAGGAAGAAAAAAATTACAATTTTAAGTCGTTTTTCCTGTTTACTTTTTTTGTGGGACCCAATGATTTTAGGATACTTGATTTTCTTATGGGTCTATTGGCAGGAGCAAAAAGGGTTTCATTTAGTCAAAAAGGTGAAATTTCCTTGTTGATGCTCTGCAAATCTTTTTCAGGCTAATGCTAGTACTAGTGAGTCAAAAGCTCTTGTTATACTGGGAAACACCCCATAATGACTTCACATCGCCTGTGTTTGTCATGTTTCAGGTAGGAATCGATGAACAGTCGCACATAATGGTAAAATGAGCCTGGAAATGCAACTTGCCCTTTCATGCCAATGCTATCAGGAACAGTACATTTCCCAACACATATTACAGCTAAAACAACGATAATGATCAAAGTCACAAGTGACTAAAGTCATATGACTTCCTTAAAATTGGGGTACCTGAGCATGCGGACCAAAGCAGGGATGCCTCCAGACTTGAAGATGGAGAGCAGGCCCTCTCTCTGGTGTGACAGGTTGTGGAGGATGCTGGCTGTGGCCCGCGCCGTCTCCATGTCGCTTGTGTTTTGCATGGCCCGCACCACTGCTGCCACCATCTGAGGGGACTGCATCAGCGCCCGCCGAGATGCCTCCTTGCGTGTGAGCTGGTTGACAATCTGTGCAGCCTTGCTGACCACCACCTGAGGAGAAATGAAAAGGGAGAAGACTAGTTGTTTACTGGTTTCAATGTTATTTCTATAATAGAGGGTGATATTGATGTAAATTTCAAGATGAGGGCTTCAAATAAACCCCAAATATTCAATTTGCAATGTAGCTGCAACAACTTATACATTAGTTTCCAGCTGTTAAAATAGTATCTGACTATTTTGAGTTTCCTACAGTCAGCAGTCATTAAGCTAAGCCGAAGTCTAGAAATAACCCCCCGTAAAACCGCAACGTGTCATTTTTTCTCGCAGTATGTTATCGAAAACATTTATTAAAGCTTAGGACAGAGCCAAGCTACTGTTTCTTCTACTGTTTCAAGTCTCTTCGCTAAATTAAGCTAAGCTCAACTAAGCTAACCTAATCATCTGCCAGCTGTAATTGTTGAACTATTCCTTTGATTGTCAGTTGACCAATTTGTTAATTACTTGAAAAATAGTTTCAGCTCTTTAGTCATGTATGTATATACGGGACTTCATATACAAAAGGACAGTATCAATTAACTCAATATAATTAGGTCACAAGACCCTGAACCCTTAATGTATCCAATAATGGCAAATTATACCAAAATATTGTGCGTTCCTCACCTGGTCTTCATCATTGAGCAATTTGGTGAGCTCAGGCACGGCACGTGTGGCGAGCTCTGCATCGTCTTGGTAGTTGATCAGATGGATGATGGCTGTCTTGAGCATCTGGGAGGGCTCAGCCAGTCGCTGGACGTTGGTCATCTGGGACGGGTCTGTCTGAGTCGACAGGATGGTGGTGCCTGTCTCCAGAGTCTCTGGGAACATTGCAGCCCGCACTCGCTGTGCTCTTGTAACGAACTCCGTGTCTATCAAGATATTACATGACAATGATTTCCCAGGACTCATGTAATAAAGACAAAGGTTGAAATATTTTAATATTGTGTGGTTTGGTCTGTGCTTGTTGACTTACTAGGCTCTTCCCTTGTGACAGTGGTGGTGGTCACAGTGTAGTGCTTGGAAGAAGAGTAATCGCCATCATCAGTAGTGACTGTGGTGGCGCCAGACTGGATGCCTGAGTCCAAGCCATACATCGTCCGCTGCCAGTCTTCCACCTTCGCCATGCTGCTATCGCGCTCACCCACTGCAGAGCACGGAGAGAGATGTCAAAGGTGTTGGATCCAATAAGTTTAAGTTTGATCAACATTGAGTGAGGATATTTTTCCTCCCCAGTGAACCAATTTTTCATTTCATTTCCAAGTGACTGTTTTACAGAGCTTACCGTTCATCATCATCAATTGTTGTAATAAGGAAGTGCCCTCAATATATGAGAACAATAGTTGGAAGTAGGAAAGGTCATGATCAAAATGTTCAACAGTGCCCCTTTAAAAATACTTTAGAACGAGGCGATGAAGACAAAACTAAATAAGATAAATCTAAACTCTAAATAAAATCACTATACTATTAAAATACAGTTTCCAGAAATGTAGGAGGAGGAAATAAAATAGTAATACAAGAGCTGAATTTTGAATCACTTACTCATTTCCATCCTTGCGTCCTGCGATCAAAACAACAATGGAGCAAACCTAAAAAACACAATGAAAATCAAGATTCAGTCAAACATTTCTTCTGCCGTAATGATGCTGTTAAACTTTTTAAACTGCCTCTTTTCATGAATTAATAAATATTCCAGTGAGGTCTCTGCTCCTTTACGCAAGACTGCCATACTTTTTTTTTTTTTTTATGCCACTTGAGTATGACAGTACTAGCTGATGACCCTTCACTCGCACCACTCTCCCTCCCAGCCTTGCACCCTGACCTGAAAATGACAACGCAGAGCAGCAGCAGAGGCTCATGGGACAGTGAGGGTGAAGTGGGCTTAGAGACAGCTGTAAGTCAGGAATGCCAGCAACTCAGAGTGACCTCTCACCCCGGGGCCTCCGCCCATACAGCAGTGGGAGCAGCCCGCTGCTGACGCTTGGCAAAAAGGAACCTGCTCATCAGGCTTCGACGCCGCTGGGTGAGTATGTGTGTGCGAGACTACAGACAGTGAGTATACTTCTAGTCACACACAAGACTAAATCTCCAAGAAAAGGCCTGCAACTTAACTTTAAAGTTAGCTTTTTTTTCATTTTAGATATTACTACACACCTCTGTGAGTGTGTTCCTAGTAATCTGACATACTGAGGCACCTTGTGTAGTTATCTTTTAATACTGCTCCACAGATTGAGTAACTGCCACTGACATGTTGCTGCAAGTTTGTCCCACACCTCCTACATGATCTTGCTTTCCTGATAAAAAAAAATTCCTCTCACTACATGAGTCTAGGTTCTCAGTCATCAGATAGTAATCTTACTGGATCACTGGATAGTGATAAAATATTTTTCACTGGTCTAGTGTGCTCTCATTTTCATGGATTTTACCATCAAATGCATGCACCTCTCAAACAAAATAAACTTAAAATTCAGCTTCTTTTTTGCCTCTTATTTGTGAAAGTAAATGAAGAGTCTTTGGGTTATAGACTTTTGGTTGGACAAAAGGAGCAATCTGTAGACGGCTTATTTTTTTCGTACATTTTACAGACTTAATTAATCAATTATCCTTAAAATATTCAGCAGATTAGTCAATAATAGAAATAATCATTAGCTGCAGCCTTGAACACCCTACTTTATGTTCTGATCTAACCATCTTTCTAGACTTCCTTGTTTTGAGGCTCCACAGAGCCCAAATAACCTCTTGCTGTCAGAACATGGATGGATGTTTTCTCTTTCCTGGTTTCTGCAGCCTGAATGTCATCAACCACACACGCAAAAAAATCTGAATTCATAATGGCCGCTTGCCACTGGATGTGACATATGACTGATGTAACAATGCATCCGCTGTGCAATGTTTTCAGATGTTTGTTACTGAGAGGAGGCTTTGCTGTGTCCATTGCAGGGGTGCACTGTGTATGTGTGTGTTTACTATACATATAAGGGTGTGTTTGCTGATTTCTGCAGATGCATTGCAAAGCTAGACAAACAAAGCAAGGCTGTACCAGACAAAAAACAGGGGAAAATCACTGCCATCCATAGGCTGATAGCTGGTTATAGCTATGATTCCAACAATAAGCAACTACACTTATCTTCCATCTTAACAAGTAATAAAACAAGTCGGGACTAAGAGCTACAAACTCAAGCTGCTGAACTGGCACAAAATGAGCAATAAACCCCTAAATTACCACCTTTACGTCTGCTCACATTCAAACATCGTGGAGCAAATTCATACAACTTAACAATGTGGTGAGTACCATAATGAGAGCTGATCTATGGGTTTGGAAGAAAGGAATTTCTAAGATTAACTTGTGTCTCTCACCACTCCCTCAACTTTTTGCCCTCTGACTTTGCATTCGGATGTGTTGTGCTGTGTTTAAGGCCCTCGAACAACCCAGCCCACTTTTTCTCCCCCAGGCATCATACTGTGTGCGTATGCTTGTGCTGGTGTGTGCGTCCCTGTAGCAGGAGGGCTTTGTTTTACATTACAGTTTGTATGAGGAAGAACCTACAATAGTGTGTGCACTGCATGTCCTTCATTAGTTTGTGACTGTCCCGAGTTTTCTCTCTGTGGCAATTTGATGGACTAGCAACTCACGTAAAAGGTCCCAGCATGTTTTTAGGACTACACATTAGGGCTCGGCATTTAATCAATATTATACTGTTATTGTGATATGGGATCATAAAACATCTCTCAAGTGACCAGACTGTTGTACTTGTTCTAATACTTGCCTTTATATCCACATTACTGACAATCATTTATCAATGAATCTCGTTGTGTTCATAATTTGTGAAAGCACCAACAGCCATCTCTACAACACTGTCGCAACATCATTATCAATGTATTTGTTAAAGATATCGTGTATTTGTATTCGTCCAATCCCTCCAATAACATTCATGACATACTTTTGAGGAGATTTCTACATATCAAGATATGTATTATGTATCATGATATAGCCTAAAAATAATACAATATCATACTTAGGCCATGTCACCCTTCATCTTACTGCACGTGATGTCAATATGCACTTGTTCAAAATACACCCACCTGAACCTGATGTTGTTCTAAGGTCCCTAACATGTGACTCTTTCAAGTCGCAGCAGTGCAGCGAGTTCACCTGCAGTCAGTCTGGCACCAGATCCTGTAGGACCAGGCCTCAGAGGACTGTCTGTGCTTGCAGCTACATGCTACCCTGCAGACGATTCTCTGACGCGAAAGGGCACAGGCAGAAACTATGCTCATAATCACCGTGTATTCCCACCTCTCTGTGTAAAGGTGTGGCCTCTCACAGAAGCATGAGCCGCTTGTTCGACAAAATGGTAACAAAAAAAACCCAACAAAAAGGCATTTTATTGACACATCGCTGAAGGCACGCACACACGCGCACACAAACACAGCTGATATCAAACAAAGCCCACGTGACTGTTTTGTTAAATGCAGAACTCTAGCATGTACATGCATAACTTTTCTGTTCTCTGTAAATCAGGGGCTGTGTTTGTGTAGTCTTTGTTTTCCTGGGCGAGGCAGTGGGTTCAGCCAACTGTTGCAATGCCGCGACACACCCCGCATATCGCCTAGGTTACCAAAAAGGCACAGTGCTGAGGGCGTTTTATCTGTTGACCCATCTGATGTCTGAAACCATGCTCACTTGATTGCTGATAAGTGTTGCTGGCTCGT
>OMLP01001757.1:22304-32467 GCA_900302685.1 Spondyliosoma cantharus
ACCCTGCCACAGGACAACGCTACAGTGGGAGACGCGTCACATCGAGTTTTATTGTTAATAGGAACTGTAGCCACCAAACAAACAGCAGGTTGACGTTCACTTCTTTACAAGTGTCGCTTATTGTGATGCAGTACATTTTAAACGGATCACAGCAAAAGTTTGAGCGCTTACTATGGGCGCATGTCATGATAACACTACAAGGGTGACAATACAACTTAAAACTTCATCTGTATAAAAAAGTTTTTACATTTATACCCAACAACAAACTTAACCCGTAGCCTATAGGTAGCCCATGTATAGTAATACAACATAAGCTACTACATGGCCTTTATATACTATCCATCAACACAGTCCAGCAAGTTGAGCAAAACATGAAGACATTTGAATATTTCTAAGGAGAAAACCTACAGGCTTGTTGCAGTTCATATGTAAAGAGTTAAGTTTTGAGTTGCTCAGGCATGTTGATATTACAATAGTGCGGATTTGCATGTAGCCTATTGTAACCACCGTTGCCTGCACCTGTATGAGGACTCGACCACACCTTGATTACAACGCGAAACCAGACGGCAGTATGAGTCACCGCGGCCGGGAAGTGTTACGCAGCCAGAGGGTCTGATGCTCACACTCCTCCTTACAGAGAAACAGATGCTATCTTTTATGCGCGTTTGTGTCATGTGACTGACACAATCTTAGTTTTTCTTCCTTTTTGACATCAGTCTCTTTAGAGGGATTGGTAAGGAGAGAGCGAGAGCAAGATAAAGTGAGTCAGAGATTTTATTCATGTACAATTTAGATTTTTAACCATGTGAACCTTTGTGTTACATACAGCAGTCCTAGTAAAAATCTATTTATTTGCAGTTGCTACTGTAAAACTGGACTGTGAAAACACTAAAATCACAAAAATAAAAGTGATTAGGGCTGCAACTAACAAATGTTTTCAATATCTTTCAATCTGCTGATTACTTTGTACATTAATCTATTCACCATCTGTTGTATAAAGTGTCCGAAAATATGAAATAATGCAAATCCATTTTCACGACGGACACTTTGACTTGTCCAAACAGGAAAAGCAAAGGTGGATTTATAGCATTAATGATGGCTGCGTTTCACTTAGGTGAGCCAGTTGGAGGGCTCTGGTGTTGTGCGCGCTCACTCACTGACATGGTTTACCGGAACAGTTAATGTAATGGAGCCATCGTTAACATTACTGGTCACAGCTGTGCTTTTCCTGCTTTGACAAGTTGATAACTAAAAAATGCGAACTGCAAAATGGCCATTTCATCTGCAGGGGACTGGCTGTGCATGTCCCTGATCACTGCTGTACCATGACCCTCCCTGCACAGACAACAAGCAGAAACAGAGCAATTGAAAAACACTCAAGCAGCAAAACTTTTTTCTGTTTATTGTTGACTCATTTCAGACAGGTACAGGCAGAAAAAAAAGAAATCCCTCCACCTACACTCTGATGGTGCTGTTAATGTCCAACAGTGACAGAAACTAGTCATGCTGCCTATGTGACACCCTCAGACTGGATGATGGACTCAGATAGGTCAGGCTGTATACTGTGTCCTGCCTCGGGGCATATTGTCACCGCTCTCTCCTATGCGGCCATTGTGACAGTCATCATCTGTGCCTCCGCAAATGAAAGAGACAGGGACGGAGGAGGACAAGGCCACTGCTGGTTATATAGGCCATTATATTTGTCAGGGTGAATGTGTGGACTGACAGCCCCCTGCCTTTAAAAACAGCTTCAGGCCCAAATAACACTCCTGTAATGTGTTGCTCGAGGGTCTTGACTTTTATTAGACTATCCATTGAGTGGGACAGTGGCTTCACAACTTCTTACTATGAACTGCGACTTTCCCTTTTATTTTGCATGTCTTTGACTTGTTCTGGCTTTCTCTAGTCTATCCCTGGACAGTGGACACAGCAGCAGCACTGACATGAATGGTGCCATTGTTTTGAACACAGCAGCCTCTTTATTTTGAAAATTTGCCGGGTATTAAAAGATTGGAGCTTCTTGTAGCACTTGTGCAGACTCTGTCAAAGATACCTATCTTTTTGGCTACAGCTCTAATTCAATATCTAGCTTTTCAGGTCCGTTCCTTTTATAAATCAATTTATGTAGAAGTGTGCCTCTCTCTCTCTGTGAGAGTAGGTTAGCGGCTGCTTGCTTACTCTTATAGGCTTATGTTCTCTTTATCTTTTCTCAGTAATATGTTGCATCACAGATATCTTTACAAAGTTCGACATACCTCCGACCAAATTCTCTGGATATGCTCCGGGCAGGGGTCAATAAGATGTCTGTAGTCTTGCCCTATATCCTCCCAGCGAACAGACCATGAATCTCACTGTGCGCCTGAATCTTTCATTCCAAGGACAGGACACGCTGATATGATGTCCCTGCTCTACAATACTGGCCTGTTTCACTCCCTCCTCTGCCTCGCACCCCACAGGAAATGGTCCTATTGTCCTTGGGAGAGGAAGTGGCCTGGAGCAGACCACTAGCCCACTGGATTGATGGAGACTATGGTAAATTATTAATCATCACTTACAAATGGAAGACACGTAGACACTGTAGTGTTGGCTGTCCACTGAGGAATGTTTTGAAACAATGGACAGTAGAGCTGCAGCTGACCACCTGTACCATGTAAGAGATCCTCACATTGAGTAAAGCCATATGTTTTTGTGGCTGCAGCATTACAGCAGACAAGAACATCTTGTTTTAATTTGACCAGATTGTCCAAATGTTTGCAGGATTTTCCAAACCCACAGCAGAACTGAGTTTGACTGTTCATTTTTGACCTGAAAAAAAGCAGTTGACTCTCCACTCAGAGTTCACTTACTCATTACATCTAGAGCTTTTGGCCTACTGCTGACACACTCTGTTCCACTGTCTTCATAGAGTCTTCACTTCTCTTCCACTTCTTAGAACTGTAGATGTACAAACTTGACATCATTTTGAGCGCTTCTAACACTTCTCCATGTTGGCTTAGAAGGTGAGCTTGGAACCAACATTCAATGTTCACTTAATTGCTTGTCCTGGAGCGTTTAATTGGAACTAGAAGATACAACATTGTTTTGTCAAATGCAGAAGAGCATAAATTCACTTCAGTTCAATTCAATAGGCTTTACTGGCGTTGGATTTTTTATGAGTCGCCAAAGCACGACAAATAATAACAAATAAGTAAGGAAACGAATGACGAAAAGTGTTAATAATATCAGGTGAGAGAATAAAATATGATGAAACAAATTAACATGCGTGCACACATAGAAATATACATTACATGTATCACATATAAAGGCTATCCTACTTCAATATGCATGAATGTATATACATATACAGTATATGCACATGCATACAATAATAACAACAATGAACGATTACTGACAAAGTGGTGGCGGTGAGAAGAAATACGGTAGTAAGGAAGTATTTTTTTCTACAGTTGGTTTGTTGTGACAGGAAGTGACAAACTTAGCAGCCAGCACTGCACATTCTTTCTTCCCCATATAAGATAAGCGCTGATGTTTTTCTTCTCAAAATTTTAGGAAGAAGTGTAATTGTGACAAGTTCAGCTCATTATTTCCTTATGGGCCAATTAACTCCATTAGACAAATCTACCAGTTTGATTGTAGATGAATATTTTTTGTATCTACAATGAGATCTTTTTATTAACTTAATAAAGATGTTTACAAATGTTTAACCGTAATTGAGCAAGAAATCTTTGAACCAGATGTTAATGATGACTACAATCAGTTTTACAATTTTGCCACTAGAGGTAGACAGAGACTAACACAATCAGTTACCACTGAACATGAAGTAGTGGAGGCATTTGTAAGGGTCAGATCAGATGTGTGTTAGTTTGAACGTGTGTATGTCTGTGCACATTCTCAGGCAGGCTTGGTGGCTGGCTCTCAGGGTTAAAATAGCTCAGCATTTGGTCCAGTCACATGTGGGTGTCCTTGCTAATTTGAGAAGATTCAGATAAAGTAAGAGAGGCAGCTGAAAATAACTACAGATGTTCTTTTAATGGCATACGTAACAATCAGACGTGTAATGCTTGTAAAGGTCACTGTTTCTAATGGAAGGGGGTCTGATTGAGAAAGTACATCATCAACACTTCTATCTATTGCATGCATTCTGCCAGCTCAAATATGACAAGTATTTGTTAATGTAATAGTAGTCATGACTTTCATGTATACATCTGATAATGTTGTTCAGGTATTTCTCCAGCAGTTAGCGCTACTGCTGAGAGTTTGTCACCTGTCACACACTCAGACTTGATCTGAGTCAGATAGGAAAACCAATAATATCAACAGGGTGTGATGTGATTTCTCTGGCTTAGAATACTTTGCATGTGACCAGTTGCTACTATAGAGCCTCTTAATATCCATGAGTCCATCACCCTTCCTTATAGCCTATACAACGTACAGTAGAACAACACTGTATATGCTATTTGGCAGTTAACAGTGACTATTACAGTCATTATTTCTAAATGGAGTGTGTAATAGACAGATAGTCTTAGAGGTTTAGCTTTGTCTGAAATGGTTTGGTTTTCCAAAATCTACTGCTTTGGGTTAGGAAAGGGCCATTTTCGTTGAAGGACTACATATCCCATGATGCCTCGCTTTCAAGATGACCAAATGGAACACGGAGCAGACCAGCCGTTGTGACAGCTGAGAGACCCGAGAGCTCGCTGTGGTAAACTTCAGCGCCGACTACGACCTTGAATAGACACGGAGGAAATAAATATGTAAGTTTGACCTGCTTCCCTTTCGTTAACTCTTAATGTCGCGTCTTACACAGTTCTGTGCTGGACCTGTCGCTTTGTTTGTTTCGTGAACTGTCCAAACTTGGGGAGGGTAAATTTCCATAACGTTGAAGGGTGGGATCACCTCCGGGTGTGGAAGTGTTGATGTTACGGTTCGAGTTGTCCTGTTTTAACATCTTCTACACATTTAACTTTTGACTAACTTTTAACATTTGATCATTGCTTTAGTGATACTTTGCTCAGACATGAACGAATCAGTTGCTAGTAATTAAAAATGTGCTATTTAGGCTATATTTCTTGCTAGCCAAGTTATATCTTCTGGGTTTGTAAATTATGTTATCTCTCACAATGTTAGCTCCCTGCCATCACTGTCGATAAAATGTAGTTAAAGTAAAATTAGGGAGCAATGTTTAATTCTCAACACTTGACATTAGATGATGTGTACACACTTTGCGACACCTTGCAGTAGAATATTCAACACAGTCACTTATTTACAGTAACCACCTCACCACCTCCACCTATGTCAAAACACTGACGCCAGTATTTTAAACAAGTCATCCTCTCCTTGTCAATAGTGCATGTGGTGAACTTGATTTAACAGAAGCTGTGGAGTACTGTAGAGTCAGACAGCACAGACTCACAGAAGGTGCAGCCTCTGTACACACATAAACCGGTGGGAGATGAATGGCACCTTTGTGTGTGAACCGCACATTATTCACTGTGTATTCAACACGGAGATTTAACCCAGGGGACTGGCTGCATGTCTGACCCAAATACAATCTAATATGAGGTCTAGGTATTATATACTGTATGAAGCAAGACAAACATAATCACGCTTCATGTAATACAGACAAGGTGAAAGAATAATCAACCGGTCTCAACCTGTCTCCCTCTCTTCTTGAGTCAATGTTTCACTTACAATAGAAACATTTTCACAAAACGTGATTAATGACAAAATGCATTAAATCATGTTTAAATTACACTATTATTGACAGAACTGTGTATAAAACTGTAAATATGCTCTCTGTAGCACAGAGTTGTGAACACTGTCAAGGCCTGTGAGTTTGCGTCATGCTTGATCAGATCCATTCTATGGGTGAAGCAGCATGAGATTTTCATGGTAGGATTATCATCTCAGAAAATGTCATGTTTCACATTATCAGGGTATAATTACAATGACTTATAAGAATGAAAACAGAAGGGTTTTTTGGTTGAATACTTTATTATAAGTTTTACAAATTATTATTCCCTGAAACTTGATGTGAACTTATCTTAGTTTTAATAAGTTAAATATACAATATATATATTTGAACAACATTAAAATGATACAATTCAATACCATAGATAAGCAAATGTACACAGTACGATAACCATGAATTTATACAGTATATTGAAACCAATACATTGCTGCAACCCTAATATATACTTTTTAAAAAGTTATTCTTTGATCAGGCAATTTATGATTTAGAATCTTTAGAGTGTTTTTTAATAAAAGAAAATAAAAAAAATGTTGAGTTGTTATCCGTTGCAAGGTATCAAACAAGTTTCATTATTGTACTGGTTCCACATACAGATATTTTGTGGCCAATAGTATTGTTTCAATTTACACATTCTTATTAATAAACAACAGCAATCTCTGAAATGTCATGCATGCACACACAGGCACTGGAGTTCAGTCACAGATGGTTTGAGTGTTTCAGTTTTTTAAGACACAATCTTTCCATGATGCCATCCTTTCTCAATAATTTTGCTTGTCTGTTTATTAGGCATTTACAAGTAAAACTATTTTAACAGATATCTTTAAATTCTATCCAAATGCCATGTCAATGTGTTTGGTGAGTGTAGAAGTTGTTCCTTTTAAAGAACAGGATCAGCTCAAAGAGTTCAGCATAGTTTTGGTATTTAAGCCTCTTACTTTTTTTGGGAAAGCATCTTGTGTGATGTCAGGAATATTTGAGCTATTTCCTATGATATCATGACTATCAGGTTACATGTTGGATAACAGAGTGGGTGGTAAGTCTTCGGGCTAATTTAGAACAAGTGGAAGATCTATAAGAAACCACAATGCCCTTTTTTGGTAGACATGGAGTCCTTGAATAAGACTCCCCTAAATTGCCACATGAACATGCAGAACTTCCTCTACATCAGTGTGATATTTATGTTGCTTGTAGCATATGTGAAGACATTCAGTTCGCTGCTTTGTGATCTTTTCAGTGTTTTTGCTTGTCGAACTGAACAACACAGTGGGATTGTTCCTCCCTATTTCCCCCAGCATTAAGTTAAGCCAGCTTTAACAAAAAGTGATGTCCTTTGTGACCTGCATGCTAAACGAGTTACTGTACACACCATTGCTGCTGTTCTATAAATGAATGTCTGTGTTTTTATTTCTCCACCAAGATGTAGCCTAAACTCACCATTAGGACACTGTAAATCTCTCTCAAGTGTTAACATGCAAGATAAAGTAAGGTAAAAATCAATTTAGACACTTAGAGGAATCTTTATAGTTCTAGTTAAATAAAAGGATTATCTATAAATGCATAAAAAGGATACAACATTCACAAGCTTGATTTGTCAAACGTGACCTTGTAGTTGTATTGTTTCCCAATTTTGAGATAGCTTATAATTGATTGCTGACTGATTGCTGTCTGTAAATCAGTGACCAGTAGTGCTGGGAAACAGACTTGGCATTTGTCGCTGTGTTAAAGGCTGAACTATAGTTGTTCATTTGATTTGAATAATACAGTAGAAACCAGAGCCTGGAGCTTTCCAGTGTTTGGCGGATGCAAATGACCATGTCCATGAGGACGAGGGAACTCCTGATCTGATGCTGTAGTTCAACAACCTGGACAATTGTAGGCCCAGACACCTTCTTCTTTGAAGTTGCCTCTGTCTGTCCATTCATTGTGTCTCAAGCACACACAGCACGCCTTTTCTCTGAACGTCCCTCCTCCTCTTTCATTCCCCCTTCAGCCCCACCTCCACCCGCTTCACCCTTGCTTTCTCTCTCTCTCTTTCTGATAGGACACACTCAGGACAGGACAGAAGCCGGCCGGTTAAGCAGCACTAGCGGCAGAGAGCATTTCATTTAATGGACTCAAATTTAAGGAGTCGGTGACCCGCCTACACAATCCATTGCATGCTAAGATAACTGCTGCAGCAGCACAGTAAGTCTCTTTCAGTTTTTGTAGTAATTCTCTGGCTTGCTGGCTTGTCCAGTGTTATTAGCATTTAGCATGCTGTATCTGTTTGTTGCTGTACTCATTCTGTGTTGATTAGCCTTAATTCAGCACAGAAACTTTTGTATGTACCATGTAGACATGACAGAACTAAATACGTTTTCTTTGCCGAACTGTGTCACTTTGTGCGATGTTGATCATTTTGTTGTAATTGAATCAGTCACAGAAATGTTTTCATTCAGCCTCAGGCTTCTCTCTCTGTACTTTTGAATCAACACTGCGGATTAGACGTCCCAAGGCTATTTCATTTTCTTTGCTTCTTAAGTGTCAGATTTTACAAACTGATTTGCTTGCATTTTTATTGTCTTTGTGCTTTGTGTTCACCTCAGAACACATAAAAATGCTTAGAAATTAATTCAAACAGTTGTATGATGGGACATAAGACACTGGCAGTCATGACTGAATGTGTTGATTTCATGCTAATAACTGTCATTACTGTCAGTCACTGACTCTAGAGTTTGTACCCTGAAATAGTTTTTTGCCTTTTCTGCTTGTTTAATCAGATCAGTTATGTGGCTAATGGGTTTAGAACAATGAACAAATAAAGAAATACATGTGGTATGATATGTCCCCAGGTTAAATACATATTTTAGATAAATGATAAGTTGTTTGTTTCCCTCTCCAAAAGGTTTTTTTAAGTTGAGAATGTCATCAAAGTGTAGAAATATTGTCTTTCATTTCAGTGTCTCAAA
Organism: Spondyliosoma cantharus; assembly: GCA_900302685.1. Lineage (NCBI taxonomy): Eukaryota > Metazoa > Chordata > Actinopteri > Spariformes > Sparidae > Spondyliosoma > Spondyliosoma cantharus. The sequence continues at coordinate 31,005 of OMLP01001757.1, forward strand.
GAGCTACAGTTTAATCTGGCATTAATTGAGGTAGTTACTATTATGTTTTTTTATTATGCGTGTCCCTTACATGTTCCTCCCGGAGCAGATTTAAAAGACCACATGTTGAGTGAACAGAGCGGATTGCCCTTTAGAGAGTGACTAATTGGTATTTGGGTTTTTTGTGACCACTTTCTTTTGACATGGAGTTGCTGTCCAGATATAGCTCCCCCAGTTGTCAGGGTGACATTCTTATTCACGTTAAGGTCCTCTGTACACCAACCTCTTGTTTGTTTCCCATGCTCTTTTTCTCCTGTTGTCTATTCTGTCTATATATGTAATACTCTCTAGCTGTTAAGCTGTCTTTCTCATTTGTTCTCCTTTCACTCTCTTGAACTCCATATTCTTTCCTAGTACTGCAATCAGTTGATTAATTATATACAAATTCAATAGTTGATTAATTGTTTGTCACACATAAAAATGCCAAACATGTATTGGTTCAAGCTTCTCAATAACAAGGCTTTAACTAAGGTGAAGATCTTTGTGTTTTGCACTGTTGGTTGGACCAAGAAGCATTTTTACTGTTACTAACCCTTTGATTCTGTAAACAAGATTATTAATCGTTAAATGTCAAAACATGATTGGCAGATAATTTTGTGTTTAAAACAATCATTTATTGCAGCCCTTCTTTTTCTTCCCATTCTCCATGTTTTCATTTAAGGCACCTCATCTTTATCAGTCTGTTTCCCAAGCTTTTCCAGCTCTCTTATTATTTCTAATATTTGTTTTGTGTCATGCATCATATCCTGTCTTTTTTCATAGAGTAGGTTTTGTGTTTGCATTGTGCTGATACGAACCTGATATTCAAAAAATATGTTATTAATAGTTGGACAGATATTGGCACAGATATAATTTTGCAACATATCTTTGTTGTATGAAAGTGATCCATGACCTTGTGGTGAGATGACACCAGGCTGTAGAACTGTATAGTCGTTTTTAAAATCCTTGTCCAACTCCCATTTCCCAGATGTTACTTGAATCAATTTTATGATTGATATCTCAGAATGACTAATAAAATGTCCTTTTATGGAAATCTACTGTTAACAGTTAATGTTTAACCAAAGTGTTCTCCTAATTCAACACTCGTGCTTCAGAACAGCTGTCGTTGACAATAATGTGATCATTATGTCATTCATGGGATTATAAGTGCCAGTGTGACCAGACACCAGTTTCATAGCAGGGCATGTTTTGTGGCTGTGTGCAGCTGCTTATCAATAATAATGCTTTGATAATTTAGAATTTAAGACTTAATTAATTCTTAATTCTTAATAATTTGGCTGATATGAATTTTCTATACACAACCCACTACATAACAGGGCTCAACAATAACGATTGCCTGTTATGGCAAATAAAATGCCATGTTGGTCTACTAAATCTAGCAACTCACTGAGTCTTTTTTTCTGGAGCTGATGATTGAAATAACA
>OMLP01001759.1:0-13559 GCA_900302685.1 Spondyliosoma cantharus
CCGTCCTCCCTCTCCTTCCCTCCTCAAAGTCCAGTTACTGCACCACTATGTTTGTACTGTACAGTCAAAAAACCAATGAGCAGAAATCTTTAAAAAGCAGAGTTTTATCTTTTTTCTTTTTTCCTGCGGGTGTTTCTCGCAGCTATAAAGACAGGCTGATATCTGCCCGTTAACACGCACGCTTGGCTCATTCGCTCACACACTCGTACAAAGCCATGCTCGCGGGAACACGCATGCTCTCTCTCTCGCTCTCGCACACTCGCCCTCATGCAAGCCGCTGCTCATTTTCTAGTGGTGGTCTGTTGTTGGACATGCAGGAGTGGGGAACAAGGACAGGGGAGAGAAAAGGTTCCTAGCTCATAAAGGGAAGAGGGTAGGCGTGTGTCTAAGTGTGTGAGTGTGTTGATGGAGAGGTCTTAGTTCCGCTGCCATCTCCTCCGATATTTCTTGTCTTCGTCACCTGCCGGGGAAAGAAAAAAAAAAAAGGGACATCATTTAGAAAACATAAGTGATCTGATCAGTCTATAGCTGCGAGTTTCTACAGGAGAGAGAAGAAAAGCATGAGGAGGCTGGAAATAAGAGTACCTTTTCACAGAAGGTGAGACAAAAAGAATTTAGGCTGAATTAGAAATGCAGGAGAGAGAAAAAAAAGAGCAGAAGAGACAGTGTCAGTGAGAACTGATTTTCAGCATCAGAAGAACATTCATTGATTTCGGATGCATGACAAAAGGCTCAATGTACCTTCTAGATGGTTCCTGGACATATACTTCAGTGCCTCATCCAGGAGAATGACTGGGATGGAAATCTTCAGGACCACGATCCACTGGGACCAGCGCAGGGGGGTCACCTGGAAGATCAACTGTTGGACAGAGGAAACCATGGAGTCAGAAACGTCTAGCAATGCATCAGACATTGTACGATGAAGCCTTTTTCAGAATGGACCTGATGGCTCAAAGCATAGGAATTCTGTAATTTTTAAACCTGGGCTCTACATCAACACGTTTTGGTGTGTAATTAATTGATAATTACCACAAGTTTTGGAATCTGCATGGCTGCAATGGCCGCAATGTAATCCTTCGGGGCAACTGCGACTGACGTTACGTCCACTACAAGTGCTTGTTTTTGATATGGACAGTCTGCGGTTGTTATTCCAAGTGTCTGACAACATTTTAGACAAAATTCCAACTAGACTGTTTTGTTAAAAAATAAGATACTTTTTGAAATCTCCCAAGAGGCGGGTTGTTGCAGGATGATTACAGTAGAAACATCAGAGTTGGAGAGGAGTTTTGAGTTTACCTAGAGGAACTGCCAACAAAGGTCCAGAGTCATGGTTGACTTCATGATTTTGACAATCTATCCAACTTTGACAGTCGCAGTTGCCCCGAAAGATTACATAGCAGCCACTGCAGCACTTTTGCTAAGTATGAATCATTTATACACCAAAAGATGCAAATATAGGGCCCAGGTTGAAAAATACCTGAATTCCCCTTTAAGATAACAAACACGAGCAAAAAAAGACAACATGTGAGCAAATAAAGATAGCATCTTCAGCAGCTTGACAACACACGTGCAGCAATTACACAAAATTGCTGCAGAGTGTGAAAACACAACCAGAAAAAGAAAAGCTGCAGTTGCACAGAGCACGGGTTTCTAGGAGGCGATAAAAAGTGACGAATGTGGCCCATTATATCTAGTGACCCATGGAAACTTCTCATAGTCAGTGCAAATTGCAGGAGTTTTTACTGTATTTGATCGTGTTCTTGTAGAACTCCATACACGTTGCCCATCAGGTTGAGATGTTTTCATCATTTGCTTGTGGATTGTCTGTTTGCAGTACGTTGAGCTCTCAGGGCCACTTTAGTTTTTTTGTCATTAGAAACAACCCTCATGTTAACATTGTTATAGACTGTCATGCATTTGGCCCGTGATATGAATAAGTGTTATGAGTATGTTTTTACAGCTTCCCCCAAAGACACAAAGCAGGCTCACTGACAGAGTCAGTGTCCCATAAGTAAGTGTCCCATGGATGAATATACTCACCGGCAGAGGCTCGACGTAGAGGATTAAGAAGTGCAGGGAGAGGGAGAGGATGATGGCTCCCAGCAGCCAAATATTGACCCAGGGAGGCATCCGGACCAGGGATTGGTTCTCAGACAAACTGTTGGGGAGCAGGTTTAACATATCAAAACATGTTGACAATGTAGCTGCTCAACTTGACATGAAGGACTTACATGGAAGTTTTTCTTTTATGTTGCAAAGATAACACAATTTAATTGGACTGTCATTGGAATTAATTAAATGTAACATTAATGTCTACATTAATCATAACAAGTCTGCCTCATGTGTCCCATTCTGACAGTTTCACTGACTGTCTCCATTGTGGAGAACATTTTTAGTGGTCGTCCAGCTCTTTATTCAAACCTTCCTTTTCTCAGATTCTTTCCTAAATGTGACATCAGCCTTTTTGCTTCTATGGGGAGCTACTGACTGACTTGCTCCATGAGCAATCCTGGCAAAAACATGAGGAGTTTTCCCTTCATACCACTGTTCCTTTCATTTCCTGCCTCCTCAAATAAGCATTATTCCATTTCTTAAGATGTGTGCCTAAAGCTTGATTCCTTTGCCACTCTAAACCAAAAGCGAAATCTAAAAAATATGGGCATTATAAACAGTAATGTTGAGCCCGGCAGCAGTGAAAAGAGTTGATGTTTGTGATGGATGTGGTGTTCTCCCGGTCGCGCCTGTGTAATTCTTTTTCAAAGGCAGCGCTGTCTCGTTGGATGACAGCGTCTCCTTTTTGATAAATATCTGACAGACGTGACATTTAAGGAATGTCCACCCCCACAGACATCACAGCAGAAGATGACTGACCTGTTGAGTGCATTGAACATCTCAATAGTGACCAGCACGGACAGGGCCATGGTTGTGGGGTAGCGTGATTCAAACACCTCACAGTCTATGTCCTTGAACATGGGGTTCTCCTCAGTACACTGCATGAAGTGTCTCTGTAGAGAGACAGACAGGGAAGTTAGTGCGTGTTTGTGTTTGCATGTGCATGTGTGTCAGCAGGATGTCACCGGGACCTCTGTGACCTGGTTCGAAGGAGCTTAGATCTGATGGGAGAACAGCTGCAGAACCTTGGCCTCATTCCCACCCTGTGTGCAATCAAACCACTTGGGTCTTACTTCCTTTTCTATTTTTGAAAACTGCTTGGATCGCCCGCATTACTGTGTCTGACAGCGAGGAACGTAAAGAAGACAGAGAGACGGTACATGTACCAAGGAGGCTGAGCAGAATAACGCAACTCACCAACTGATAGAAAGACACTTGTGGGCCTTCTTCGTCAAACAGGTACCACCATGTGGCTGCACCGACTGTTCCAAGACCCACATATCCTGCAGGAAAAACAGCGAGAGACATTTGTTTACAGCAGATGTCACGGACAGCGGTTAGGATGAAAGGGTTTAGACCTAGGTAGGAAATTGGTTTTAGAACACTGTCATTTGGAGATGTGCATACATATATTGAGCTATGTGAATGTACTGAGCTGGTCAGAGCCCTGCAATTTAAAGCAACAAAATGCATCTTTCTGGAGAAAGATAGCCGATTTTTGAGTCTCATCCCCAGATCGTCCTGTACTGTCACTTGGTGACACTTAATAGAGGTGGCAGACTCATGAATTTAGATGGAAAATGCACAACATTATTACGCAAATAATAGTTGTGACTGATAAAATGTATTATTAAATTCTAAACTGACACAGTTCTACTTAAAGCAGGAATTTCATAGTGATTTGGACAATTCTATGACATTATATTACCCATCTGCCGGTCAGAGCTAATACTACCTCCTATGGCCAGATATCTGAAGAAGAGCCAGCCAGAGATGAGAGGCTCCTTCGGGTTGCGGGGAGGTTTGTCCATGATATCCAGGTCTGGAGGATTAAAGCCCAGGGCGGTGGCAGGCAGGCCATCAGTCACCAGATTAACCCAGAGCAGCTGGACTGGAATCAGAGCCTCAGGGAGACCCAGGATGGCTGTCAGGAAGATGCTGGAGAAAGACAGTGAGGGACACACACAGAAGTCAACCGAGGACATCAGGCCGAAGGTGAAGCAATGTTCACACCTGAGCACATTTCCGTTCCTCACCAGACAACTTCTCCCACGTTGGAGGAGATGAGGTATCTGATGAACTGCTTCATGTTGTTGTAGATAGCTCTGCCCTCCTCCACAGCAGCCACTATGGTGGAGAAGTTATCATCAGACAGCACCATCTCAGATGCAGACTTGGCCACAGCTGTGCCGGAGCCCATGGCAATGCCTATCTCTGCTTTCTTCAGGGCCGGGGCGTCGTTCACACCATCTCCTGTCTGTGATGAGAGAGGATTTCTTGTGTCATGCCCCAGAAGACTCACAGGACTCACAGGACTCACAGGACTGCATTTGCAATCCTGATTATGTGGAAAATCCCCAAACTAGAATGACTGTGTATATGCATAAAAAACTAAAGGGGGCACTATGTAGGTTTGGAGAAGAGATTCAAACTCAGGTAAAATTTATTGATTGAAGTAATAAAAAAAACCAACAACTCAGAAATATAATGTTTTTCCATAACTGAATAAACAAGCTGATCTCAGAGGAAAATAAGGTTCCCAGAATGCTGTTTGAGGCTAGAAAGTTGTCAGGGTCCGCCACATATAAACAAAGTAAAACAATGAAAATGTTATTTAATTCAAATCTATTTTCCAACGCTCGTCTCTGCTTGTTTATTCCTAAAATAGCCACATTACATGTATATTAGAGAAGTGATGGGTCCAACAATCTAACGATGATTGAAAATGAACTGCTATCTCATTATGTTTAAGTCTCATTATCGTTTCAGATCCAGACAAGAGGGAGATGTATTAATCCGTCATGGCAGGGCCTAAAGCAGCTTCAGACAGTGGAGAATGGTGGAGCCAGTCTGACAGGCAAATGGTGATATTGTTGTATCTCTCCCACCCGTCTTCCCCCCTGGATCAACCCCTCATCTGAGACGCGTGTCAGATAGGAAGCAGCAGAGCGGGCCGGAGATGACAGCTTTTGATAGCAGTGTCTGAGAGAGCAGCCTCAGAGAGACCTGGAACATGTCATGCCTCACTGGACTCTTCTCCGCAAGTCATTCCAATAATGCACAGTTGAAGGGAAGGAGAAAAGGTTGTTTTTTTTTTCGTTTTTTTTACTTGCAAAAGCCATACAGAAATATATGAAAAAAAGATATACAATGTGTGGATTTGTAGGAAGCAGAGAAAAGTGTAAAAGTTGAATATACTAGAAAGAGTCATCGTCACTTCTCCTTACCATGGCAGTAATCTCATCGAATGACTGCAAGTATCCCACGATCTTAGACTTGTGTGCCGGCTCGACCCGGGCGAAGCATCGTGCCCGCTTGACGGCCTCTCTCTGGGCTTCCTGCGGGAGATCATCAAACTCGCGGCCCGTGTAGGCCATCCCCGTCACATCCTCGTCCTCGCTGAAGATACCGATTCGTCTGCAGATGGCCACAGCTGTGCCCTTGTTGTCTCCCGTGATCATGATAACACGTATACCGGCCTCATTGCACAGTTTCACTGACCCGATCACCTCCTTCCTGGGTGGGTCGAGCATGCCCACGCAGCCGACAAATGTGAGCCCCAGCTGAATAGAAACACAGAGAAAAAGAAAGAGAAAAAGGGGGATTAAGGTCGCACAGGACTATCTGAGAACAGAATCTCACTTCAGTTTCACAGAAATTGGATTCAGCTCGTTTTAGCTGCATCAGACAGATTACTTTCTAAGCAACAAAAGAACGGTTCCAGGGAAGAGGAACCCATTGTAAAAGCTTGGATACAGATTTAATCACCGCCGTGGTTTAAACAAAGGAAACACCACAGCAAAGATGACAGTAGAGGAAGTGTTTGACATTTGGAGAAATAAGCTCATTTGCTTTCTTTCCAAAAGTTAGATGAGAAGATCAATATCACTGTCCTATCTGTCTGTTAAAAGGTACAATATGTAAAAACTGGCCACCTGTTGAATTCACACTCAGAGCAAGTAGTGGGCAGCATATCACCACAGTAACGGCAAACTTCTGCTTAATGTAGCTGCCATTAGCAAGCATGAAAGCATATTACATATATTACTTATATTATTATTAGTCCTCCACCGTACCTCATACTGCACAAACTTGCTGGAATTCTCCAAATCCATGTCTTCTTTGCATGGCGGGGTGTCATGAGTGGCCAGCGCCAGGCAGCGCAAGGTGTCCCTGCCTGTCCCCCAGTCCCTGATCTTAGACAAAAGCTGGTCGCGTAGCCCCGGCGTCAGCGGCACCTTCGTTGTTCCCACCCGCAGGTACTGACAGCGCTCGATCACAGACTCTGGAGCACCCTGTGAGGAGGAATTTACACAAGAGAGGAACATCGAGAACTTCATCAGAACATGTTTGAGTATCATCATTTTAGTATTTTTAATTGCACTTCCATATATTTGCATCTTTCATTGGCATTTTATCTGCTTAATCAGTCATTATACCATGCATCTTATTTGTAAAACATTTGTTATTAGAATTACTATCATCATCAATCAATTTGTGACTGTATTATTCATTCATGCCTTGATGAACATCTTGCTCTGAGAGCCCAGCTTGACGGGGGTGCAGTACACCGACATGGACTTGCGGTCACGAGAAAACTCCAGGGTGAACTCCTTCTTCATCAACTGCCTGATCACCTGATGGATGAAAAAGATGGTGAGAAAAGTAGAAAATATGTCAGTGAAGAAGAAAAAATGGAAAAAAGTGACAAAGAGCCTCGGGGCTGAACTAAGTAGCTGTATTCGTGGGCAGCTGTCAGGCTGGCAGCCTGTGGGTGACTGGGAGGTTCGGCTGAGCTACTGACAGCTGAAGGATGACACTTCAGACTGAGCACTCAAACACCTTGTCTGGATGTCTGGCTGCGGCAGCACATGATAAAGGAGATCTGTCTGAGGACGGTTAACGATAACAACTGTTCAAAATGCTAACAAAGAGGCAGACCAGATTACTGCAGGTTTAGTGTAAGAACACAAAATTCATCAGATAAAAACCTCCCTGTTCATTACATACTGCAATAGCTGCAGTCGGTGTCAAGTCTTCTCCTGCCAGTAGGTGTCCCTCTCGTTCAGAGTCTGTGCTGATCCGGTACACATGAAAGATTAACACGGATCATGCTCTCTGGCCAGTCACACTGTTGTGATGAGAGTGATGTTCACACATCCCGTCAGGGGACTGGAGACGGATGTCCTGAAATCTGTCAATGTGACAGATTTCTCCTCTCCATCAAACAGGGAGAGACATGGATGTTTGTCTTGGTATGACAAGCAGTGAAAATATTCTCTTCCTCTGACAAGTGGTGTGCACCCAGCAGAGATGTGGAAAAGGTAAGGTCATCTCATCTGAAATCTGCTGAGGATGCATGCTATTGTTAAGAGTTCATCCATGTATCTATTACACAGGTGAACTGGGCCGATCCAGGAAATTTTCAGTCAGACTTCGGCTTCTCCACCGCCCCTGCCTTCCGTCACTACAAGGCTCATCACGGACAAGCTTTGTTCTTCCTGGAAGCGATACCAACAGGGATTGTAATGACCTTTATCTACAGTGGAGTGAAAAGGCTCGCACCCAGAGGTGACAGACTTCAGCTCGGCAGATGACAGGCCCCTCGGCACTGGAACACCAACAACAGCTTAGTAATCTAATCAAGACGTTCTCTCATGCACAGGTCAGGCTCAGCACTGTCCACGTTGACCTTATCACAGGAGATGAAGTATTATATTACGATAAGCTGAGGACTTTCTCATAAGCAAACAATCAAAGGTCACACCCTGAAGTCACACAGATGTGTGTATCAACAACCTTTATGAAATAGACCTTCAGTAAAACACTAAATCCTAACCTGTTGACTAAATATAAATCGCTCTGAATAAAACAATGAATCAAATAATAAAATATCACCTGGCACAGACATGGGGCACATGATGTCACCCCGACAGCCAGGCAGTGTACTGTACAGCATAATGAGCAGAGTAATTACAGTCTTGTTGACATATTCATGCTGAGAAGTGCAGAGCCTGCAGCAGAACCGCCAGCTGTTAAAGCAAACATATGCTCACTGTAGATTAATTAATGAATTAAGATGTGGACTACAGATCCCACCAGACTTGGTTTGAATACCTCATACCTTATTGATCAGACATACTAAAATAGTGCTTCACTCCTATAACATTACAGGACTGCAGCAGAACCACAGGTATTTTCTTTTTATTCCACACGTCCCCCCTCCTAGGAAGTCAAAACCTGGTGTCTCCATTACCCGCTATACAACCTGACTGGAGATGTAGGTTTGTTATGCTGGTAACAGCCAATGAAGCCTCAAGCAGAGATGAAGAGCGCACTATGGAGGTCAGGCAAGGTCACTTCTTCGTAATCTAGATGTTTAAAATCTGTGGAGGTCCCTTTCAATCACAGATGCACTGACCGACTTTTTTTAAAGTTGCTAGACGATGCAAGTACCTGAATTTGAATATCTGCGGATACTGATGCAAGTCGATGTCTCTCTTTTCTGTATTTCAAGACTAAAATATATCCAACCTTAGGACATGTTGAGTAAGCCATCTGTTACCCTCTTTCAGTTGCAAATTATCTCGTGTTTCGTTAAGGCGAGACACATTATGCTCATTTTCAGGTTCCTAATTTTATTCTGAGTTACTACTAGAATTGGTTTACATGTTTCAAAGCTCAAAAACAAATCGGTGTTCTCACTGTCCAGTGCAGCACTATATTTCCCCTTTCTCTTTAAGCTCCTGTCCCTTTAAGGCCTGCAGCCAAATAACCCAGTCTCCTCTGATTGGTCAGCTCACACAGTACCTGACCCAGTACCGCGAGCAACAACAGGGCAGCTGTGCTAAATCAATTTCTTAGGTGCCAGACTAGCCGCTAGGTATACATTATGCAAATGTGTGACATGATGACGTGCAAACATGCAGAATTAAAGGTGGGTCTACTGACGAGGTGTTTTAGGTGTCTATTAGGTCTCCCTTGAGGAGGGTTTATGGTATATGTAAGCCATCTAATTAATGTTCACTTAATCAATTTGTGCAGCAACATTTTGGCTATGAGTTTAAAATTTCAAAAAAACTTTTGATGAACAAATCTGGATCTGTAAGTGGAGTCTGTTTGAAATCCGATGACTTAAATTATGTCAACATTTACATTTACATTGTAGGGCAATTAGCAGCCGATTTTGTCCAAAGCGACTTACAGTAATTATACATACATTCATACACTGATGGCGATGACTGCCATGCAAGGTGCCGACCAGCACATCAGGAGCAGTTTCAGTATCAACATCACAGTTCTTGGTCATAAACTGATCCCCACATGTAGCCTACCGAGTTGCAGGAGCCTGCCCTTTCCACCTTGCTCAGTCCGGACACGTCAGTCTTGAAGACGTTCATCTTCTCCACCAAGGTGGTGAGAGCCGTCTCTGTGGCTTCACCCACCTTCTCATAAATGCCTTTGGCCTGGGAGAGAACAGAAACATATCAAAAACATGCTGCTGGACTGGATCCAGAAAGTATTTTTACAGGAGCTGAGTGACAGTCATTAAATTCCATCCTACATAGTGACACGTTTTAGAGAAGTCTAAACAGAAACAGACTTGAACCGTCTCCATTGTTACATGTGAGCGACTCTCTTCAAATTGACAGGAGAATGACTCCTGAGCAAATCATTCAGCTCTTCCTCCGCAAACGCTGAGTCAAACATGCAAAGTGTTTTTGAGCGTGGCCCTGTTTGCAGAGATGTGTAGCAGGTGAGGTGATGTGGTAATGGCATACCGCACATCATTTGTTTGTTCGTTTGAGCGGGCGCAGACGGCAATAAAACACTTCACTCCACTCCAGCCCTCGTCTCTCCTGTACGAGCGCGTTTTGATCTCACACTTGGGCTCTTTCTTAAAAAAAAAAAAATTTACAAAATTGGTGGCAAAACGACCATTTACACAGAAACAGGTAGCCTTGGAGGATATATGGGAGTTGAGAAGTGCCTTCTTCCTGGCCTCTCTCCTCATCACAGTTACCACGATACCATGGTAATGACAAAGAGGTGAGAAAAAGCAATCCAAAGTAGAGAAAAAAAGATCATAAATCTGGGTAAAATTAGCTCAGCCAAATAAGAAAAGAAGAGAAGGCTTTCTGTGGTGTGTTTGTGCTCCAGTTCTACATTTTATGGAGTCATTGCAGTGTGTGTATACACATATTGCATATTGTAAAGACACCTAACCTACACAATGCTGTATTTCTTACCGATGGGCTTATTTTGCATAGAAACATGATGTCGGCATAGAAGAGAAGCAAATTCTAACTATACAAGTATTCAAATATGTGTATGCATGTGTGCGTGTGTGTTTGTTTTAATGACCTCATTGTAGTCCAGAGAAGAGTCATTGCACATAGAGCACACAGTGGCCAACTCCAGAAGTCCATCATAGTCTCCACACTGGACAGGCCTGTCTCCTTTCAGTCTGAGAGAAATATACGCACACGCACACAAACACACACACGATCGTCACTCACAAAAGCAAAATAACTTGGAAAAACACTTCACAGTTCACTACACCTCAAAAATAGGAGCCTCATTAATATGTATGAGTGGGGAACTCATTCAGTTGTTTAGCATTCCAAAGTTGACTGGAGAAACAGTGGCTATACAGTAGTAAATAGTGTGTGTGCGCGTGTGCGTGTGCGTGTGTGTGTGTGTGTGTGTGTGTGTGTGTGCGTGTGTGTGTGCGTGTTCCTGACAAGCAGTGCTGATTGCATGACAACCATGGATCCCTTCCCAGAAGAGACTGCAACGGTTGCTAGCGAGGCTCCCACACAATAACCCACACTCTGCTGTTATGAAATCGCCAGGTTCATGCAGAGTCAGAATGCTGTACTCGCCAAACAGCCAAATAAACAACACACATGCACACACACAATGAGCCGCAGACGCTCTCTCCTACCTAATAGCTCGCCACCTACCTACATTCCTCCTCAAACCAAAGTGACCACACAACTGAAAATCTGACGCTTTGTTTTTCCGTTCATCTGCCCAAGTGAACGCTTCACTTCAACATTATTAAAACCAAAAGGGGGTGCAGTGAAATAGTTATAGGTGTGGCTGTAATAGTGTTGTGATTTTATATGATGGTTACCATGAATGGATTTTACTTTAAGCAATAAGCACACATGAAAATGTGCAACAGAAGCCTCCAGGATTACCATTTCCCTGGTTTTCACAGAAATTGCCATAGAAACACGTACAGCAAAGCTAGAGGCATTTTTGGGGAATCATTAGCACTGATCATCAACAAATCACAGTTTGCTTGACTACAGCTATTTATATTATATTTTGGTTTTACGCAGAGTTTAATCAGAGCCATGACGAAGGGAAAGAGGCAGATAGAATTCAATTCGAGTTAAGTGTAAAATTCTTTGGTTGAGTTTGAAAAGATCACAAAACAGTCTGCTTATTATCCCCAATAAAAGTAATATATCTTTAAAATGTGACACTCACATTTGTCCCTCGGGGGCGTACGTAGAACCAGTAATAGAGAACTCATGAAGGGAGCAGTTTGAATCTTCCACCTTGTCTGCGATGAACATCTGGAGTGGAGAAAAGACAAACACAAACAGAGGCAATATGGTTAGCTTAATGAGCAAAACTGCAGAGCAGATAGTTAGAGTAATGACCACGGTGCATTTTGAAGAGCACTTTTCCGCCGTTCCTCCTTCATTCACATGGTCTCCACATGTTGGAACGCATTTAAAATAATGCGCAGGAGGTAGAATATATACATATTGTAATGGTGCATCTACAGAGTAAAATCATGGCATTTAATAAGCAATGAAGGTACATTATAGCTTCTATCAAGTGTAAGAAAAACAGACACAAACATACTAATATGTATTTTGTATATTTATATATTTTGATATATGTTGCAAACTACACAATGCGCCCCTCAAAGTGACTTCAATCGACCTTTACTTATAAAACCTTTTCAAAATTTAGAGCGCAACTATGTGACTTCTGCACCGTGGCCTCAGTGTCAAAAGGCAGAGCTCCAATCACAGCTCCTGCTCCCTTATGGCAACTACCTCAAATACAGAAACATGCAGTATAGTAAACACATTACAATATCCTTCTGCCACCAAGTGTGTTGAACATTTTGTTCCCAATGGACTTGTAAAACAAGTTACCATTATCGAATTCTAAATAAATTATTTAAATTTGACCATTTGCCCTTAAAGTGCTACATTAAACAATATGGCTGATCGAATCCAATCGTGACCTTCAAATCAAAGTCAAATGGAATCATGGATTTGGAAACTCCTGAGACCCCTGGTCCCATGCTCAGGGATTAAGATGAAAATTATGGTTCAGGAGGTTAATCTTTGAATGTTTAATATAATGAAAACTGGTCTTAAAGGGCAGCTCTAAGGGGTGGGCCTGTCCTTGAATTTAATGTGCCCGCAGAGGTGGTATAACACCTCTGTTGTCACAGTGTGCCAAATGTGGAACTGTAGTGGTGATTTCAGTACATCTTGAGCAGTCAAAATGCCAGAAGTAATTTACTGCCATGGTGTATCAGCTTCCAATTGGGCTGTGTGTGAATTGGAAGGTGGCATGGTGTCAAAACACACTTCAGATAAACAGTGAAGGCTGCAGCTTGTGTAAATACTTACACACAGGATGCAGCTAACAAAAGACCAATTATCCTTCCTTGCTTCTTGACTTGCTCCAGAAAAATAAAAGAGCTTTAGGAAAAGCAAATAGTGGATGTAAACAGGAAGTACTCTGGCTGGAAAGGGTCACAGAGGAGAGTTCAAACTGTGACCAAGAGTCAAGAAATCCCGTCGGCCGAGGGCTTTTATCCACTGTGAGCCAGTTTATGCAGCAGTCGCTGTATTGTTGCCTTATTCCCCCGATTCTTTAGTATTTCTAAACACGCAGACAACATGGGAGTCTCACTGCTCACATGTCTTGATATAAAGCTTCATCAGTCACTCGCACTGCCATACACGCTCCAGTCAACTGCTGGAAAGCAAAGCGGAGAAAAGTCGGGACTCTGCTCTGGAGTCCCAGAGCTGTCCAAGGATTTGCTTTGTTGGCTGCTCTGCTGGCAAATCTTCTTCCTGAAATTCCCCCAGGAAGGGCGGTCTACGATGCACCGCTAATACTAATATAAGGAGAAAAACAAGGGGGAAGTGTTGTGTCTGGTGGTTTATGAGAATGAGATACACCACCATCCACAGTCTAAGGCCTCTCTGTGCGTCTACACATCGTATCTGAATGACATAAACAAATACACGATAGGTCACGAGACTGCCCTTGACCTTCATTGCTTTATTAATATTCAGCTGTTTTAATAACTTGACTGTTGAGTTCAGCCAACAGTACACACGCACTCGCACACACAGAGAGAGAGAGAGAGAGAGAAAACACCCCCGTGACCTAACTTA
>OMLP01001759.1:13768-24520 GCA_900302685.1 Spondyliosoma cantharus
CCAATTTAAAATGGAACACAAAATCAATGACAGACTCCGACTGAGGGGTAGCCGTTGTCGTCCCTATTGCACATGAGCTTAAAAGGCCCGCTTTAGCCCTTCAATGGAGTAATTATTAATGCGGCAACAGGGTTACTACATTAAGTCTACTGATGTAGGCAAGTCTGGACAAGATGAAAGTCAGTTATAAATTACTGTCATAATTAATCATGATTATAGCCTCTGTGAAATCATAGATTTTGTCAGAACAGGCAATTTTGCATTTGTAATTTTTTGACACCGACAGTGTTGACATTTTCCTTCTTCTTTAGGCAGGTAAACAGTGGTACTATTGGGAGGGATATCATTAGTTACTTTCACCATATCAGAATCAAGTCTGTTAAAAACTTAGATTCATGAATATACTCTTTATGGTATGCAGTTTTTTGTTTTTTTTTAGCAATAGCCATTAAATGGATTTACATTCTGTAATGACCTCTTTTTATAATGTAGAAGTTTCACTGTGAGGGCCACTCCAATGCATATTCAAATGACCCACCTATGCACAAGGGACACAGAAAGTGATACATGTAACGCAGTGCTATCGTTCATCTCGTTTAAATTGGTCTCACAGTTTTCTGTTCGGAATCTTAACACAGCATCAGAGCTGTATTAAAGCTGGGGTTGGTAAGATTGTGGACCCTAGCTTTGAGTCACCAAACTGAAACTGGTAAGACATTTCCTGCATGTGTACCTACAACATTCTTGTGCCCCTGTGTCAATACCAAGTGGAATACTTTAAATAATTTTAGTTGATCTCTTACCTACATGGTGCATATTCCTAAATTTGCACTTAATCAACTAAATTTGGGAACACAGTGGGCTCAGACTCATTGGGGCCCTTGTTTTGCCCAAGTTAGTTCAAATTAAAAATGAACATTCAACAGAGAAACAAAAGGTGGCTTATGATGTGAAGCAGGCACATGAAGCTCAGTGGAGTGGTTAGAGGTTTAACATTAAAAAAAACAAAACACAAGAATGCATCTCGGCAACAAGACTTGGTCATTTTGAGCATTTTTGACAGCTAATTACTTTTAAAAATGTAGTAGTGCAACAGTCAGGAGCAGTTGCCGTAATTTATTAGATGACAGGCTACATAACTCCATAACCTTCTTAGTAAGTCAAACTGCATTACCATGCCATGCTCTTACCTGGAAAAAAGGTTGATTACTGCCTGACCTCTTTATCATAGCATTGCGATATTGTTTGGCTGCACTGTAATCAGTCCCTGAGCAACTACTGTGTCAGAAATACAGCAGAGGAGCAAGTGGTGTGTCTGTTTGCAGTATAATTAAAACACACCTGAGGTCACCAGCACTAACCATGGGTGTCGCCGAATCAACCAGGACTGAACTTTAAGTTCAAAAAGCCATATAAGACATAATAGGTTAGCCAGTAAAGATCGTTAAATAGTCAGTTGATTGCCTCTCTATCTTTTAATTTACAGCTTAAACTTCGGGCAGCGAGGGAAGCCTGGGCACATTAACTAAGTTTAAAAGATATCCCAAAACATTAAAATTCTGACTGAAAAATGGGCACCGCACACCACTGGCTTCCCCATTATTTCCCATATTTTTGTTCCCAAATTTTAATTTCATTTTAGGCCCCAGGCTCAGCACCATCTGTTCCACTATTCTACAACAAATCAACAAGGATGATTACTCGGGGACCCGGTAACCTCCACATAAGCACACACCGCATGCACACAGCAGGCCCTAAGGAAGAAAATAAGGTTGCTCTTTCATCTGTGGTCAGTTTTCTATCTGATCTGCTGTGGTCTCCAAGGAAACAAGGCCCGGTGTGATCCACGTGACTCAGAAGTGGCACAAGTTTGTGTTCTGCTACTCATTTCCTCTGAGCTGCTGTGGGGATGAATGATGAGTAGGCCTTCTTATGTGTGTGCTTATGTGTGTGGAAGGAAAAGGGAAGTACGATGTCAGGATACAGAAGGGAATCCCTGGAAATCCTGTGGAAATGGGGATGCCCCTGAGGCAAGGGAGACACATGGCGCTATCAGGGCCACTGGCTGGAGACCAGTCAGAGAATAAGGACAGATGGATAATCCTGAGCAAACAGTCATGCGGGCATTCAAATCTTGACACACAAAAACGATAAAAACAGAGCTGTCACAGCGTGCATGAGGAGTTAAGCAAGCACCCAAATTGCTATCTCCAGGAAACACCATGATGAAAAAGAAAATGTAAAGCGGAAGTTTGACTTGTATTTGTGAGAGCTGCCGTGCATATGCGCCTCCTTATCTCCCAGCAGAGGGCCGAGAGCAGCAGGCCAGGGAGCACAGGTGCAGCCAGAAGCGTCAATATTTACCAGCGGCGGCCTGCCTCGTTCTGCTTCTGTCCGGGTTGGTTCCCTGCAAGAGGGAACTCCCTGCTGCTACGCATTAATCACACAGATACACCACGTCATCTTGGTGGGCAAGGTGAGGGAGGAGCACTCATGTGGCAGGAGCACGAGTGTCTGCCGTGCGGGAAGTGTACAGACCTCTGAACCCAACTCCATTTTGAAATGGCAAGAATATAAGATGTGTATGCAAAGATCATATAGAAGTAAAACAAAACAAAAAAATAAGTATTTTCCTTCCTTTCCTCACTGCAGTGAGTCATACCCATTACAGCAAAAGCACTACATGCAGTCTGCAGGAGAATTAGATTCTGCATTAAAAGTGTAATGTGTAAGAGTGAAAATATTCAAAAGTTTACTGAAATGATCAAGAGAATGTGAAGAAATAACAGATTTGACATTATTTTGCAGAGATATCTGATGACGCTAGCATGCTAACCAGCTAGCCCTGGCCGGTCTACGTGCAAAGCTCCTGCTCTAGCAGTGCAAACACCAATACTCCCCCAGGGCCCCAAGTTGCCCAGTCCCAATTGCTAGCTGCATGGCTAACTGAGCTAACTAGCTAATGGAAGCTACGGTTAGCAGCATTTAGCAGACGTTCTGGCAATATACTTTATGTTTTTTTGTATGAATTCCACAAGATGCCCATTTTTACATATTGCACCTTTAATTTCTGTGATAAACATTCACCATTCATTTGTCGTCACACTGGACACTGTTCAGCAGAAGTCACACTGTAGGATCACTTTGACATGTGGTACGGATTCAGCTGATTGACATGTGTCTCAGGTTGTCACATTCAGCCTGCTACTGAGCCTTCATAACCTCAACCAAGGCAACACATCTCTGCCCAGCTGTGCTTTTCATCCAGCTTCAGAGGTAATATCGGCTCCAGTCTGGAGGTCTTTATGGGTCCTGTGGAACCGAGACCAGGTCTGGAACAGGAAATTATGCTCAGTCTAATTGGTTTGACTCAGGTCTTGTTTTATTGTTGTGGGTCTCAGGTTTGCATGTTAATATGTCTAATACCTGTGTGGATCCAAATGGATACAAGTCTTCACAGCATAAGCTCTGATCACGTGGTTTGTTATAATCATCATGGGGGAGAAGGCTTTACGAAAGCAGTATGCGAAATATTAATTCTAATGAGCGACAATTCTTCTTGGACTTTAATTCAAAAGATAATAAATAGTTAGAGAAGGACTATCAGTTACTTCCAAAGTTGGAATCAGAACGTTTACATTGATAGTACAGGAGGTGAAAAAAGAACTTTCAATCATTTCCATTACTTAGACTTATCAAATAAAGATTTTTGGAATTAATATTCTATGAACTCACATTAATTTCTGGAACATTATAATTGCATTGCTGTTCTTT
Source organism: Spondyliosoma cantharus (assembly GCA_900302685.1). Taxonomy (NCBI): domain Eukaryota; kingdom Metazoa; phylum Chordata; class Actinopteri; order Spariformes; family Sparidae; genus Spondyliosoma; species Spondyliosoma cantharus. The sequence continues at coordinate 17,543 of OMLP01001759.1, forward strand.
TTCAACCAAGGCTGCTGGTTAACTGATAGCACGTCAAGCTGCTGCCAGTGTTGGTGTGTTTTTCTCCTTATTAGGGGCTGTTCAGTTCAACTGCAAAATTGGATCAGGTCTCATCATTCTTAAAAGTCTATTTCGAATCGGGTCACTCTTTTAAGGAAAATTTATATATGCACATCGGGGTAGGTTTTTCTGCTCGTCAGTTTCTGGTGTGGTTTCAGAGATTTTAGACCCATAAAGACTTTTTACTATAGACCGTGTATAGTAACTACAGACTTTTTTTTGCTAACAAGTCAAATTCTAGAACCTTTTATGTCTATATTTTGTCAGAAGTCACTGAATGAGCTGCTAACACTGTCCAGTGATACCAGTCTGGTCTGGATATACCTTTTGTGCCACCCTTCTCATACTGCCAAGTACGTCTTCCTAGGTCATTAGATGAGGTAAGAGGTGAGGTAGAGAATGTAAGGACAAGAGGCATTAGCTGAGACTGTGTGTGTGTGTGTGTGAGTGTGTGTGTGTGTTCTGCGTGTGTAGACCTAGAATAGCCCTTAACAGGAGCCAAGACAAACAGCGGTCCTGGCATTTACTTGGTGCTTATGTGCTGTTTGCTAGCGGCGCGCGCACAAACGCACGTATGCACACACACAGACACAGACACACAGACACACACACACAGACAAACACACACAGACATGCAGACACACACACACACACAAATAGACAAAGGCATGGGTGAGGCCATGTGCTACAGAACTACCTGTGAATAGTTGTGGATAAGATCTTTTAGAGTTGGCCGTCTAATGTGGTCATAAATAGACCATTTATACATTGAAACCTAAAAGACAGTTCAGGATATGGATCACTGTATTGTGCTTATTCAGGCAATGTGACATTTTGGGAACCTTTGCTGTGTATGTGAGATCTACTCTAGTGATATTCTCTAACACGCTGGGTGTTGCTGGGTCATGCCAGCCTGTGCTATTCCACCAGCAGCTATCTCAAACCTGCCAAACGGAGGTAAACATTACAAAACCGCAAGGATTTTCCATCCCTCTTAAAGCCCTACTTGCACTGAAAAAAAACAAAAAACATAAAACATAGAAGAGAATTCATCTAGTAGAATTCTAGAAGAACCGCCATAACACCTTTACAAAGGAAACTCCCAAAGGCTTTTTATGAAACGTCAAACAAACAGGGCGTGGACATTAAATACTTAGTCTACAAACCAATTCAGCTGTGTTAAAAGATGCAGTTATGCGTTGGTCCACGTGCTAAACTGTATGACCAGCAGTTAAAAGCATTTTATAGTTTCCTGAATGACACTTACTCTGCAGACAGACATCTGGTTGGTGGTGAGGGTGCCTGTCTTGTCAGAGCAGATAACAGATGTACAGCCTAAGGTCTCCACTGAGGGCAGGCTGCGAATGATGGCGTTCTTCTTTGCCATGCGACGCGTGCCGAGGGCCAGGCAGGTGGTGATGACAGCAGGCAGGCCTTCGGGGATGGCGGCCACAGCCAGGGCCACAGCAATCTTAAAGTAATAGATGGCCCCTCTGATCCAAGAGCCGCCGTGGACGGGGTCTCCGAAGTGGCCGATGTTGATGACCCACACAGCCACGCAGATCAGGGAGATGACCTTGGAGAGCTGCTGGCCGAACTCATCCAGCTTCTGCTGCAGCGGTGTCTTCTCCTGTTCTGTGGATGCCATCTGATTTCGGATCTTACCGATCTCTGTGGTAACGCCGGTAGCGATGACAACACCTATGGCACGGCCTGCAGCGATGTTTGTGCCCTGAGGGAAGAAGAGAGACATCAATGAGTGCGGGGAAATGAAGCAAAAAAAAAATCCCATCAAATTCAATGTTTGAGAAAGCTGATAATTTAATCTCTGTGACCAGATCAGTTAACAGATTTCGGCGAACATGGGAAAAGAAAAATTTCCATCGAAGCGTGCAGTGAATCATAAGCAGTGATAACCTCTCTGAGAACTGCAGTAACTACATTCAACTATGTGACTAAAAGTCAGGGCTGTAAAGTTTTATCTATAAAGGCATCATCACTTCCTGATATGAGGGCAGAAGATAAACATGACTCAGAGGGCTGCGGGACGTTGTTGCTTACAGAAAACAGCATGTTCTTTTTGTCTTGGTTGACAGCTCTGGGGTCAGGGACGGGGTCAGTGTGCTTGATGATGGACACAGACTCCCCTAAAGAAAAGATTGCAAGAGACAATTGCAGAGAATTAGATCTGTAAGTGCGACAGGTGACTATTAGATCAACCATCAGATATTTCAACAGTGACGGAGCAGGACAAAGTAACACTTAAAGCCTCAAGGGGCAGAGAAACTGCTATGACAGATAATATCACAGAGGCTAAAATGGTAGAATTGTAGGTCCTCCAAGTTCATGCAACAAAGGTGCAAGGGCGCAGAGCCTTGAAGTGGGATCGTTCGTCTGATGGGGAACGATAAGTACCTGTGAGAATGGACTGGTCCACTCGCAGGGTGGTGGACTTGATAGAGGTCACTCTGATGTCAGCAGGTACCTTGTCACCAACTGAAAAAACAAAACAAACAAACAAACCTCAACAAGCTGGAATCACCAAGAATGAACAAAATAGTGGAAAGGGTCTACAGCCATACTAGCAGCTCTGTGAGGCTAAAGCACCGTGGTTTTTTGAACTGAATGCTGACATCAGTGCTGCATGCCAACATGCTCACGTGACAATGCTAACGTGCTTAGCAGGTATCGTATGGACCAAGGTCACTAAATTAGTTTAGCTGGTTAGCATGATGACAATGATAATTAGCACAATGCAGAAAGTATTTTTGAAACTACCGGTATTTTCCATTTGTATTTAATGTAATGATATTCAAAATTAAATTACAAATGATAATATTTGCTTGAATGAAAAGTTAAATGTTTGAACAATCTTCATGAATTTAGGGACATCTTCAGCTGGCATTGACTCCACAAGTTTGGAACATATTTTCAGAATATCTTAGTATTTGGTATTCCTTGTGCTTTTAATGCCAATATGCACTCAAGCTGGCACGGACTCCCCAGGTTGGTGTAGACCTGATAACTCATGTTATTCCAGCATGATTTGACAGGGCTCCCTAAAGCTTCCTGTGGTGTCATCCAATCATCCATCCAATAGTTGTTCAGACATTATACTTAAAGGAAAAGTCAGAGGCTCGCAAAGCCTTCTGGGAGCCAAATATCTGCACAAAATCTAGTGTCTATCCATTACATAGATGTCGAGCTATTTCACTGAATAAGCTGGTGGCACTAGAGGAACTGTCATGAGATCACAAAATGTATCCTCTAGAGACCTTGGATATCTGTTTAGTTTTGGACGGGCTGAGCAGCTGACAGCCAAACACTGTAATCTCTAGAGCCATGCTATTGACATTGTGAAAAATGATAAGAATTCCATCCTCCAGGAGTTTTCCCTCGGAAAGGTTAGGCATGTGTTTAAACCTTCAGGAGAGTCCACTTGTGGTTGTAGGTGTTGCTGCAGGTGAACACTCAGTTACATCTCATCGAACGTCTGTGTTCAAACAATAAATCCTTGAGCAAAGAAGCATTGGCCGGTTTAGCCCGAGCTCAGGCTGCAGCCGCAGGTAAACAACGGCTCGATGTAACCTTGATGGAGTCAAGTTGCAGTTTTAAAATGATTGATTAGCCCCCTTCCCTGTTGCTCTCTCTTCACTCTCTGTAGCCCTCTTCCTCTCCGGCACACCACTTCCTTATAATATGTCAGACATAAACTACAGATGAAGCCTGCATTAAGTTGACACAATGCATTTCATCTTATCCACCACGGTGCTTATTAAGCCTGCATATTAAAATCGTATTTCATGGCCAGAGCATTGTAAGATTCTAGTGCCCCAAAACAAAATGGTTATTGCTTCCCCTTTGTCAGAGTCTGAAAATTAACATTTAATGGAAATATTTTCATAATAGCAGGACAGAGCTAGCTCGTGAAAAATGGACTGTTTGATGTGATCAAAGACGATGATCTCAGAGCAGGAGGGGGAAATTGCTCCAAGCGCTCCAAACAGATGTAATATTCTTTTTCTCAAGTTTATTTCCAGCATGACAGAGAAGGGAAAAGAAAAAAAAAAGAGAACAGATCATTACTTTTTGTAATGAGCGCCTCATTAATGCCAATTCCCAGTCATCAGCCATCAGTTCTTCTCAATGGTAATCGCAACAAAAACAAGGCCTCTCAGACATGAATAAGGTTGGACGTCTTTCTACTTTTCCTCGCTCACGTACTGAAAAGACGCAGTTTGTCGAATGTGGCGCACCTCACAGTGAAAACTTTTCGAAGTGTTTTTTCATGCTAATGAGTTGAGTGTTCAGTATCTTGATCTCTCTCAGAGTTCCATCATCTTCTCTTGACATTTGGTCAATGTTCAGAGACTTGGAGGGGGAGTGTATCGCAGTCTCTTTCCAGATGGGACAGAGGTGGTGAAAGTGAAAGAGAGAGATTGAGACGCTGCACTGTGTGTAGCTGAATAGCCAGTGCTTCCGTGTCCATATTTCTCCATATTTCTACGTCTGACGCCCATGGGTTGTGAGAGAACAGGAGTGGGAGAGGCGGAGGGGGAGAGAAGTGTGTGATGTGTATGTGTGGGAGACGGCTTGGGGCTACAGGTTCACCGCAGCAGGACTGGCCGAGGGCAGGAAAGAGAGGCTTTTCAAACGCCTACCCACAGACTCCTGCTCCCCTATCGAACCTCCACTTTCTGCCACGGCCTCCCACAGACACTCTCCATCTGCTAGAAGAGAAATTTAAATGCTGTACAGCCATGGCGAGTTCAGATATTCAGGCTTTTGAATATCAGAAAGATCCGAAATTCGTCTGACTGTTATTCTCAGTGCATTCACGAACAAACTGGATATTTGATCAGAATAAATGAGGAGGAGCTGGTTTGGGCAGTCAGAGTTCTCCTTCCATTCGGTAAATCTGGACTCCCAACAAAACCTAAATGTGTTGCATAACATAGTGGCAAAGAGGTCTTAATTCACATCAGGATAACCGTGACTTGTTAGTGGGAATGGCACGGGGCAGGTTTCCATCACTTCAGGTCCTGTGGAAACCCTCTAGGAGTCCCTGAAAACCTGACCGCTGCAGTCACTCCATTTAAAAACCCAGGAAAGTTCCAGTTGAGGCGCAAATCACAACTATGTCGTAACCGTGGCTGGCATCACTGGCAATGTACCTACAAGAAGGCAGGCGGGCAGCGGTGGTGGAAACTCGAGTAAATATATTTATGTTCTTTTCTCTCCTCAAAGGACACTTCTGGTCAGAAGTGTCCTTTTCCGATACCTCCATACAGTTTATTTTACCCCCTAGAATCAAGCTCCCATGGAACAACCACCGGCTAATCTGAAGTACAGTAAAGCCTGGGAATGGATCAGAGGAAGGGAAAATTTTTGCTTGTTTTCTTTGTCACCATACCCCCACATTTTAGTCAGAGGGGTGTATGCTTGAGGATCCCTGACACACACATTCTAAGTGAGAAGTGTGTGCAGTGCAGCACCTACCTCAGCTGTTTACCCTTGTTTAAAACTGCCTAGCAACAAAATTGTGTCAGACGAAACGAAGCGCCCAATACATGTGTATACTGTGTTTATTTTACAAAAATGCAGCAGGGTGCATAACACCACTCCTCTGAAAGTAAACTTTGACAGTTAATGCACTCTGTACCTCAAACAAGCTTAAATTCCAGCTTCAACTATTCGCTGGGCTTAAACAGAGAGTTTGACACGTATGTCCAGATCCAGCCATCTCTGCTAGCTGCAAAGCAAATATCCTCACATTTTGTGCCATATATGCTACATAACCATAGTTATGAAGCATGCTGAAAAAATTTGTGCACACCACCAACAACGGTGGCAGACGTACATCTCCATCATCATAAACCTTAAATGCAATATTGTAATGCTGTTAACAATAACGCCGCTGTTAACGATAACACTGGGCTCTTTACTGCTTATGTAAACCCAATATTTCCTACAGCTGCTGCTTAACATTAAAATAATTCATCTGATGAAGGACAAGTTTACTTTTATTGCGAAGTAGGCTAGTCACAGGAAATGCAATGTGTAAATGACTCAAGCACCACTATCATTCATCAAAATACAGTCTACAGACAGCTGACCAGTTTAAAATATGTCAGGGAGCTGTTCGATGAAGAGTTCACTTCTCAGTGAGGTGACCATCTCCTGTTCCAGGTTCCCTATTAATAGGTTCCCTATTAGCACCGGGTTTAAGTCACAAATATTGCCAAATAGGTGCTTTGTTTGTCGCTTGGACAACAAATCCTCCGCCATCTTCTTTTCATCTATCTATCCAACTATCCTTATCTTGTCACACTGCAAGTGAAATGCGAATCCTGCTACTCCGAGCTGCAACTTTACTGCTGACCCCACTGCTGGCATATGATCAAACACTGTGCAACACCGACCATGAAATCCAATTTCCATTCACATCTATTGCCAGTTTTTTAGAGAAACCCTAAAAAAACAACACTGAATACTTTTTATATTCAGTGTTGCTGCATGCCCCTTCTTTGGCAACAATGGGACAACCACCATGGATCCACCAGCAGCTGCTGGCTGGCTGTGTAATAATATCACATCCCTTTTTCAAACAGCAGATGGTTCATTTCAAGTCATATCTGCCTCTGCCCCGCACTGTCATCAGGTGTCGTTAAAACCTCCAGCCCTTGTGAACTTGAGTGACACAGAGACGAGCCGAACGGAGCACGGATCGTTGTCATGGTGACACTGTTGGTGTTGACAGTGACGGCCATGGTAGCGGTGGTAGGTGGGGGTTGAAAAAAAGAGGTGCTCGCTACCTGTGTGGGCTTGCCTGCGCCCGTCTGTGTGCGCAAGCATGTGTAATAGAGGACACTGGCTGTAACAAGCCCAAATTCCAAGGAAGTGGTACCCGACACACAC
>OMLP01001763.1:0-11244 GCA_900302685.1 Spondyliosoma cantharus
GGTGGGACTCGATTAAAAAAATTAACCTAATTAATTAGAAGCTTTGAAGCAACATTTTTCAATTTAAATGGATTTTGGTATATGACTGAATCAATGAATAGACACATAAATGAGCTTAAACAATCACTGAGTGTTAACATAAAGTGCAATATGAATAAAGAATATTATGATTGCATTGTTCACAAGGCACAAACTTAAATTCAAGTTAGCTATATTCAAGCTTTTTCAGGACTTTTTGTAAACTTTCTGTCTTAAACACATTTGTTTTTGTTTATTAAAATAAAATAACAGCACTTAGTACAGTACATTCTAGAATGTACCACTGAGAGTGGCGACAGTCCACTGCAATCCACTTCACCAGTGCCTTTGTTAATTTGTCAGTCGTGAACAGTCATTTTGGCTCTGAACCCTGTCATCTTGTCATCTTGTCTAGTGTGGATTGGCGACACTGCAACATGTTTGGCATTGAGGTGGTAGCAGAGGCTGAAGTGCTCTGGTGATAGGCAAACTCTTTCTTGCACAATTTGCACACAACTTTACTTTTCGGTTTCCATTTCTCGTGTTTTGTCCTGTGCATCAGTATTACGGGTTTGGCAGGAACTCGTGCAACGACCAACGTTCCGCACTGTTTGGAGTGCAAAAATAAAATGCAATTAAATGCGTTATTATTTTTGTTGCGTTATTTTTTCTGTAATTAATTAATTGTAATTAACGCGATAAAGTCCCAGCCCTAATAATAATAATTAAAGCTGCAAGCTGCGATGAGCGGGCCCTCGCAGTCCACGCGCGCCGGGGCATGCTGCCGTCGGGGTGTGCACATAGATGTCTTCAGGGCAACACCCTCTATTTGGTTGAGTAATTTGGAGTAGATGGCAAATTGTATGTGGAAGTTATACTGAGTTGATGGTTTTATGGCGAAGCATGAAAATGGAGTGCAGCGTGAAAGGTTTTGATAAGTCGTGTCCACAGATGCCTAGGAGGCCTAGGAGGCCTCAAATGGCCTAGGAGGAGTTGGAAACAGTAATTTTATAATTTTTTCACAGAGCTTTAGTGGCTCAAGGGGAAGTAGTCACCTGGGTTTCATGTCATTTAGATAGACCAATGTGGAGATATCCAACAAAATTATTTTAATAACTTTTTGTCAGGAGAGTCCACAGATGCTGTGTGCAAAGTTTCGTGCAAATCGGTGAAATCGCCTGGGAGGAGTTCGAAAAAGTAGGTTTTGATGATTGAAATCAAATATTTTGTAAAGTATGTGGTCCATGATGAATATATTTCTGACAGCCACAGCTGATAAGAATCAAAGGTTCTTATGTCATTTTGACTCACTTATGGAAGCCTGACATAGTAATGCAAAAACTAAAATGTCTTAAAATGTAAATTGCATAACGCCAAAAACCTGGAGTAGCTGGAATATGAAATGATAACAACTTTTCATCATAAAGATTTGCATCACAGGGTTGAGAGCACCTTACGTTCCGAATACATTTGTTTGCATGCTCTACATTGGTCTGTAATTCAGCCTAATCTACCCGTCTCTTCTCCATTGTATTATTTTGGGTGCCTCAATTGGATAGAACCTTTCTCATGTGTTACTTTGAAAACAACTTTTATATAGTTCAATTAAACAAGCTGATCTGAATGTGAATGACTAATATGACAATGTCACACTGTATTTCATCAATAAGTTCGTAGATGTAGTTTAATAGAGTTGTGTAGTGTATCGTATGACTGAGGTATCATTAAGCAAGTCACTGAATCCCTCCTAACTCATGTCATTGTGTTATATCTAACTTTGTGTCAGATAAAGTCAATTTAAAGGTGCAATTTGTAAGAAATGTTGTTTAAAACACAACATTATTTACAGAAAGTGAAGAAAGTACTGTTTTGATGTTACATAAAGCCGTCAATGAACCGTCTGTGTTGCGGAGATATCTACTGAAGTCACTAGCTAACCAGCTAGCCCCGGCCTGTCTCGTCTCATAATACCACTTTGTACTGCCTGAGCAGTAGACTGATAACCCCTGTAGGTTTCAGCAGTAGACTGTTGATATATATGCCATTGGGGGACTTTTCCCCTTCCTTCTACTATTTGCAGGTCCTGTCATGGCTACATGAAACAACAACATCACCCTCCAAGCTACAACTGAAAGGCTGAAACTGACTTAGTTGAGTTACTCTAACCTGTTTGCAAGTGGCACAAATGTAAACAAGCTAGAAGCTGTTAGGTTTGCTTTTACAGGGATTTAGCCATTTTAACGCTAGGTTGGTTTACCTTCACTATTACAATGATCACTAACTTTGGTTTGGTCAAATGAACCTTTATTCAAAGGGTTACATGTTTTCCCCACTGCCTCTCTGATCCCCAACTTTCCTGTTGCTCCTCTCTCGCTTTATTTTTCTCCTGTCCCCACCTGAACCCACTGTGCATTCATTGTCCCTGGAGAGTCCAGGTCAGAGCTGCAGTAAATCAGCTCAGTCCTGTTGTTCCCTGTTATCAGACTGACCTTCATAGATCTCAGAGGCTGTGTTCCAGCCATGTTCACTGAGAGGCTGCTGAACCCATTTCCATTGCCTGCTCCCTTTTCCACACCTGGGCCTTAAAAATACTCTTTTTTTATGGCTGTCCTGTGCCAGCAGTGTAGACACCCCCCCTTATTTAATCCAGCCGGTTGCTGGCTAACTAGTTAGAATCATGGTCATTGTTACATATTGCATCTTTCAAACCACATGAAATGTATCCTTTAGTAACTTCTTGCCTTAGACACACTGATCAGCCCCAGCGGTAAGATCCTAATCCCTGGGATCAGGGAGGCTGTAGCTCCCCTCTCTGATGAAGAATGGAAAATGTACCAGGACATCCAATTTGACCTTGACAACTACAAGAACAAGATCGGTGTCAACCAGCTTATGTACAGCAACAAGGTTAGGGTATAATCTTGAAAATTGTCAAAATAATTTAAGGCAAGGTGCCACAACAACATACGTGACTGTCATGGTGTGTTTCCTGTAGGTGGACCTGCTGGCCCACATGTGGCGCTACCCCACTGTCTCCGTCCATGGCATTGAGGGGGCCTTCTCTGACCCTGGCACAAAAACTGTCATCCCTGCTAAGGTTACTGCTAAGTTTTCCATTCGACAAGTTCCCAACATGGACCCTGCTATGGTCAAGAAACAGGTAAACAGGATGTGAATGCCCAGCCGTATTCTTCTGTAGAATAACAATAATTTCTTCCCATAAACTACCTCTGCTCTTACCTTGTTGGTTCAATGTTTTAGGTAACAGACTACCTTCACTCTGTGTTCGCCAAGAGGAAGAGTCCTAACAAGCTGAAAGTCACTATGGTGATCGGGGCCAAGCCTTGGCTGGCTGACACTCAACATCCTCTGTATGAGGCTGGAAAGGCTGCTGTCAAAAGAGGTACAGAGCATCACATTAAACACATATCACTGCATTAAAATCCCTTACACTAAGAGTAAAACTGTAGAAAACACTTTTTATATGCCAGATTGTGTTTCCTCTTGTGAGCTAACCATTATTTATTACAACAATGTCTAATCATGTTTCTTTTTTCTTTTTGCTTCATTGTATGTAATGGTGGAGATAAGGGAGTAATTAGCTTGACTTACTGAATGTAGATGGTTGGTATAAAGTCTGTCATTGGGGGCCTTTTTCCTTTCCTTCTACTATGTGCCTGTACTGTTTTCAAAATCCCCACCACGACATGAAACAACAACAAGCTACACTTTATAAGCTGAAGCTGGCAAGAGAAGATTGTGATTGGTTAAAGACATGCAAACAAGTGGGAGAGTGTTTCCCCTCTGAGTTTATTGTAAAGCTATATCCTGCAGCTATCATTTATATAGTAGTTTAGAATATCAAGTTAACATTTAACAACAAGACAACATTTCTCTCAGAAATATTACCCAGAATTTGGGCAATTAAATGCACAGGCTGTCCTAGGCTGAAGTCCAGGGCCTGGAACTACAGAGATATTTGAATAAAGTGCCAGTAATTCATATTTGTACTTAAGTATTTGAATAAATACTTAGTTGATTCCATATATGCTGGATGTAGGCCAGCAACCAAATAAAGCCACACTTAAATTCTAATTAAACAAAATCAGATATAGTCCCTCTGAGTCATCCATCACTGAGTGCACTTCTTTGGGCTTCTTACACAATTCTTTCAAATGACTGAGGGCTGCCAGTGTTCTACTTGCAAACCCCTAGTGTCAGCAGTGAGTTGAGACTTTGTTGCATTGCTGACCTTTATCCTATAGCACTGTAGTTTGAGACAATTGACCAGGTTCCTGCTGTTTTTTTAAAAGATGTTTTAAAATGGATTAAAGACAATAGTTTGATCATTTCTGTAAAGTCTCTTTACACCACATTTCATTGTATTACTATTATTCCTGCTTTCAGCTTCTCTTGATGACTCTTAAAAAAGCATTGCATTAATTAAAGCATGCTTTAGAAAATCCTGCACATGGCACATGTGATAATTTCTCCACATGTCCAGCTGTTTTATTATATGATACGTGTCCATTACACTCTAATATAAAATGTCCTACCTTCTCCAGTTTTTGACATGGATCCTGATCTGATCCGTGAGGGTGGGACCATCCCTATTGCCAGAACCTTCCAGGACGTGACGAGGAAAAGCATCATCATGATGCCCATTGGAGGCTTTGATGACGGGCTACACTCCCAGAATGAGAAAATCAGCAGGTTTGTCTACTAAAACAGAGACCACTTTCTTTATGTTTCTTTTACCAGGGAGTTTCGAATAAAACCTTTATTGTTCATTGTTTGTCTTTTCTGTTGAGGCTGTCAGACGGCTCAGACAATTACAAGATGAAGGAGAGGAATTGGGATTTAATCAGAGGGAAAGAATCTGAACCCCAGGGCTCACAGTGTCTTATCCTCTCTTAATCAACTATGTCAACTAAAATGATCCTTGTTACCATGTCATTTTGGAAATTCAAATGTCTGCAAACCACAGATATGATGCAGCTTTATGTTTCTCTCGGTTCAATTTTATAATGTGATGACACTGTGATTATGGTCTGGTTAGGTTTAAGCACGAAAAAAAAACTTGGTTAGGGTTAGGAAAAGATCATGCTGTGGCCAGTCTCAGTGTCTTGATAAGAATATCCGGTGGTTTCATGTTAACAATAAACGTTAAATGCCGTCTCGAACGGCAGTCTCTCGCTTGGCAGCCACTACCACCATTCCCCCAACTCTCTATCAATAATCTCAGTTTATATACAGTACATGTAATGTGAATGTGATATGACACATTATAGAAATGTTGACATGATACATATGATTCATACCAATTTGAATGTATCTGTGGTTCACAGCAATGTAAAATGCTAACATTCTATTCTGGCGACTGAGCTGGAAGAATCCCCCAAAAAATAATATGAGAAACTGATTTAAGCAGAAACAGCTGTACATTTTGGACAAAAAGCAGAGCAGTGCAGACACCTTTCAGAAGCCATTTGATTTAAAAGCAGAAATGATCATATATTGGTCCAGTCACAAGTCAAGTGCTTTCTAAGTGTTACTAGCTTAAAGGCCCTAATTGTAAGAAAAGTTTGATTTTTGAGTATGCATCAGTATTTGACAAGTTGGGAATGAGACCCAAAATGAACTTTTCTTACAAATAGGACCTTTAAGAAGGTATTATGTACACATATGTCACTGTGTATGATGGTGGACATTTGTAGAGGGTGACTGTAAATGCAAAGTAGTCTCAGATGTTGTCCCACACATGCTTTGCTTCCTGACTGTCTCCATCAAACTTAACCTTAGTCTTCCTTCATCTTCCTTCTGCCAGGTACAACTATATCGAAGGAACCAAGTTATTTGTCGCCTACCTGAATGAAGTATCCCAGATTAAGAAGAGTGGTGTGTGATGTTTCATGCCCTCATTAAATACCCTCTTAAAGCATTCCAGCTACAGTGAGGTCTGCCTGAAACAATCTTTCACTGTGCCTTTATCTCTTTCATCCATTTCACTGTGTGTCGCTAAGCTTTTATTTATCTGCATCTGAAGCACCTCCACCCTGGTAATTTAGTCAGTGAAAGTATTTCTGAATAATGCCTTTATTCTAGTCATGAATTGTAGCCAAAGGGAGGAGCAGTGAAACTTTCTAACGATCTACCTATGTAGACATTGTGAGAGAATGTAGCAGCATATACGAATCCTGTTGATTGGTCGAAACGTGAAGTGATCTCATGTTGCTGTTCTTGTCACTGACTTTGCATATGTGGTGTATGTCTGTGCTCCATATAATGTAAGTGTGCGTTTGTTATGTAGTAAAAGCTGTAATAATGCAACCATTTTTTAAATTTTTTTTTTCTAGGTAAGACTGTGTCAAAATGTTCTCTGTTGAGTGTTAATAATAAGACCAAAACGTAGATATTGCTTCGCCAGTCAAGAAACATTTATTGAGCACTCACACATTTACTGCAGCTGCACAGACAGATGTGCTGCTGCCAGCAGATGCTGTATGTATAGGCAGAATCCAGCCATTGTCCAGTGGTAGAGCACTCTACACAAGACAAGGTCCTGTTCAAGACAATGATTTCATCTTAACCTCCTCTACCGTGACTGCTAAAAACACAAAATCATGACAGGCCCTCTATTGTGTTGGTTTGTCCATTCTGTGCTACCATAGAAACATGGCGGTACAACATGGTGGACTCGTGGAGGATGAACTTCCAAATATGTTTCATACGGAGAACGCAGGTTCATTTGAAAAACTACATTCATAAATATTGTAATTGAGGGTTATAATTTGAGCCTATACTAATGAAGATAATAACATAATAATAGAAGGCCCTGTGGTCTGAACCAAAATGACAAACATATAGCTCTTTCTCTATTTTTACCTTTCACAATTAAAGCACTGCACTGTATATGCACTGCATAACTGCTCATCAGTGTGGGACTGAAATTCACTCTGACCGTTTGGCTAACATCAACATTTATGTATCAATATATTCTCAGCATTTTGATTAACACCATTCATAGTTATAATTGCTAAAATGGCTACATTTGCAATTATTTTTAAAATTATTTTGTTCTCCTCAGCCACCATTTGTATCCATGAATTCATTGATTAAGAAGAGCAAAAATAGAACATATTTCATTGATCCTCTCAGGGCATTTTTTTATTAGACCACATTTTTTGCAGTTAAAGTAATATATTGATGTGCTTCATACACTTTGGCTGGGTTATTGTTATTTCTTTGCCTAAATCGCTCAAATCGCCACCGTCCTCAATCTGACAGCAATCGTCCATGTAACTCCATTTTGTTTTAGTTTTTTGCAGAAAAAACATCTAAATCTTTGTCAAAATCTCAAAGTTCCTAAAAATGCCAAATTAACATTAAGATTATTTAATTTTGATGTGATGTTGCAGCTATGAAAATTATGGCCATGCTTTATTTTAGTATATTCCTTAATAAAAGCTTTAGATAGCTTAAAAGGTTTGCTTTAACAAGCAGATATGATACAATGTGGATTTTTTTTTTACTTTAAAACTGCTGAGGGGAATTAAAGGGACATTCAAGGTTCAGGAGGTTAAAGACATTGTACTTTTAAGGGCATTTATCAGACGCTTTTGTCCAAAGCGACTTACAGTAACTCATACGTACATTCATACACTGATGGTGATGGCTGCCATGCAAGGTGCCGACCATTAGGAGCAGTTTGGTGTTCAGTATCTTGCCCAAGGACACTTCGACATGCAGACCAGGGGAATCGAACCAGCGGCCTTCTGATAACAAGATGCTGGCTCTACCCCTGAGCCACAGCCGTCCAAGACATTTTCAATGTATTTTTATCAGTCACCATATAGTGTTGCGAACAGTGTCTTGGAGGAGGCCTGGCTTGTACAGTCTGCAGCTGGACACATAATGATGACTATTATATTTAATTTCTGTATCCACTTCACGAAATTGGAAAACTTTGCAGACAGCAGTTACAGATGATTACAGGTCTCATCTCAACCTCCAATCACACTGTTGCATTTTGTAAAAGTACACGTATTTGCTATGTTTTATTCTATATAGAAGAAAGATGTTACTGTTATCTTGTACAAGTGCTTATCCTGGCAGAAAGTAATGAGGAGGAACCCTGGTGTTGTGAAGAAGCCGTGTCTGACATTTCAGCGGCCTGATTCACAACACCAGCTGACCCTTCCCATCAGGAGTTCATTTTCAGTGACAGAAACAAGCCGCTGACAATACACCACCAAGTGTTTATAGCTACTATACTGTTGTCAGAGGGTAGAGTAGAGGAGTATACACACCTTTAATTTGAACCTTTACAATAGAGACCATCAATCAACGTTAATAGCATTAAAGTAACAAACTCGGAATACTCACCTCATGTCTGTGGTACACTTATGTCCTCTGCTACTACTACTTAACTGACTGCAGTGGTAGTGAAGGTGGTCGACAATAAGAAACACTCTAGATGCGTCTCATTTCTCTTATTTGTCTTTTCCTTGCATCTCTCCACGAACCCTCGTGGAAGGGAGCAATTTAGGTGAAATGGGATGTACCCTCTGACTGGACAATGAAGCTAAACTGGGACAGAGAGCAGCATGGGCGCAGTACACACTGTTTCCACTGGAGGGCACTTAGAACGTAGCAGCTCTCTTGTCCCCTCACTCACTTTTAGTCCAATAATCTGGTGCCAAGCTGGTCACACACCACAACTCAACCCACTGAAAATAAGAATAATTAAAGCTGCACAATGTGCTATCAAGTAAATATTTTGTTTGAAAATTAGGGTTTAAAACTGCCAGACTGATTCATGGGGCCCCTCAGAAGTCATCAGGGAGTGAGTCACATAATTTTAAAATGTGTGTATTGTTAAAAATACAGTCAGTGGTTATCTTTAGCAGAAATTGTGTGTGACTGCACAGTGAAACTCAAGACACTCCTCAGATGTAACAGTGCTCTATTTGGTTGCCTATTTATAAAGCACTTCAGTATTGAGGACAGGGCCGTGATGGAGCTGAGAATAACTTTGGTTTAACAGCAGCAAGCCTTAATCCACCTTGAAGCAGCCTGCTGTGTATGCAAACTGAAATCATGTCACGGTAAAGTGGGTTTACAGTAAAAGGATCTTCAAGCAATGTTGCTCTTCAGTATCATTCCCTTTCAGTGAGTGGAGTCACTAATAGGTCTGTGTCCTGAGATCATCAATTGAAGGATTGTGGACAAGCTTATCTGTTTGGGGCAGCCTGGTGTGCTTTGTGACATGCTAATGATATCACATGGCCATCTGAGAACGCAGAAGTCATATTAATTCATTCTATTACAATTAAAGATAACAGTTTTGTCATTTAGAGAGATTAGAATACAGATAGACAGCTAATATGTAGCAGTGTTAGAGGGAGTGTTTAGAAAGACCAAACACACATCGAACCTCAATTACAAGAAAAAGTCTTGAATTCAGAATGTAAGCAAAAATATGTCATTGTGGCGTGCTTAAAGGCATGTGACCACATTTATGTGGGAGATTTGTAGATTTTGAGTAGTTTGTTAATTTGGGTTATTTTATTTTGCATTTAAACAGAAAATACTACAGAAGCAAACCCACATGCCCAGTAATAACGCTGAAGTCTAAATGTTTATCATGTGAATGTAGTGTGACTGTAGTGAGGCAGAACGTTTGTGTTTGCTCCGGTTGCTCCAGGAGGTCGTCAAGAGAGAGCCCCTCCCGTCGCTTCCCCAGAGGCAATTTGGACAGAGACAGAACAGAACACATCTCGTCCTCAATGTTCCTGCTTGTACCTGCCTCACATATTTGTTACAGCAATCTTAAATCCTGAGACCCATAACATAAATATCATCACCAAAGTATTGAAAGTAATGGATGCTATGAGTGTCATATTCTTTTCTATGATGTTATTGAATTAATACATTGGGGATTCAGGCCATTGATCAGGATGGTGGTCATCAGGGAAGGCTGTGCTGTTTTCATGCTCCCCTCCCAGATTCATCCTGTCAGTCTGGGGATCAAACTGGCAAATTTCTTGGCATCACTTTTTCTTTATAAACATGCAAAAAATTATGAAGGGGAGTGCAAACTATGTTATTTGCTGCTCATGTAAATGCAATGAAATATTAAGTAGAATAACATCAGCCTTTATGTAGGTGCCTGATACTGTGTCACTGGGCTGTGCTGAAATGTGGGGGATATGTGCACTTGATGCTGCATCGCTGGGCTCTTGTCTTGGAGGGGACAGGAGCGCTCTATGCAATATTTACGGGCTGTGCTGACATTGAGGGGATGCTGCTCGCTAGGCTCCTCTGAGATGGAGGGGACAGAAACACTTGCTGCTGTATCACTGGAAGTTGCTGAAGTGGAGGTGTCTGCAGGTGGCTGAGGGTTTGCAGGCGTTGGAACAAAATATTTCAAAAGTGCATCTGAAGAGAGAAGAGGAGAATATGTGACAACTGGGTGTTACATTATTTTCATAAAAAAGTCACTGATGGTCAAACTCAGCCAGTAATAGCACCTAAGCCACATTAAAAAAGGGTTAAGTCCAGCGAGTTGACGGTGCTTCTTAAGACTAATTGAGAAGGGGGTGATGTGCCATTAGATGCTGCAGGAAACATGGCCCTATTTAACAGGTTATATAAGTTATATTGTAAGTTTTAGAAATAATTGTGTTAAAATATTATTAGAAAAAATAGTAAATCAGTTAATCATTTAAATATTTTTTCTTCCCTTATTTGGGGCGCCCCCATGGATGGATGCCGTTGCTAACATTCGCCTATACTGCCTAAGGCACTGGCCCGCCCTGACCCTAATGAAAAACCAGCACCATCAGTCAAAGACTAAGGGGGGACCTAAGAGCTGAACATTTAAAAAACATTTCAAATATACTTTCAGGCTAACAAGGATGTGAGTTTGAAGCTTTTGGGCAATGGTGTTCATTGATTTCCATTGTTCCTATTGTTTTTCTTTCTTCTTTTGTCAGCAAGTTTTTTTCCCTTCTCTTCAGCTGCTCACATACAACCTGCAGAGATCAGGGCCCATATTCACAAAGAATCTTAAGGCTAAAAGTAGCTCCTAACAGCCGAATTTAGGAGCAACTCCTAAAAATAATGGGCATGTCAGTCGTAACTTTAGGACTCCTAATTTTTAAAATAAGAGTTATTCACAAAACATTTTAAGCCTAAAAGTAGCAACCAAGTCTGGGAGACCTT
>OMLP01001764.1:15798-33603 GCA_900302685.1 Spondyliosoma cantharus
CTTCAAAGCCGCCATCTTTCAGTCTGACGGTTACTGTAAACATCATTCCAGCACAAGGCATTATAAGACATGCTACTCCACATTCCTTCAGCGCTTTTAAAAGATGGAAAATATTGTATGTTTACTGGTGTGGAGGACGGAGTCGTGTTTACAGCGTCTTTGATCGTCTTCTTCACTCTTTGACAAAATGTGTTTTTCCTCATCTGTGTGTTTTGACTTCTGTGCCACTCGCTGCAGCTGTGATGTGGTTTATGATGCAATATTTAATCTCATTTCATTAATACATGTGCTACTTGTTTACACTGAAAAAAGAACACACACAAAGATAACATTTTTCTCTCTCTGCCAGAAATTCTTTTTATAATTATGCAATGTTATCGATGTTTAAAAAAAGCACAACTCTCAGCGATATAAAAAGCCTTCAGAGATGTCGCAAGAGGCCTTTCTCCATTTAAAAACCACTGACCTTAAAAGCAGTCCTCACACTTTGGCTTTGTATATAAAAATGCATACCTTGGCAGTATGCAGAGAAGGGAATGTACTCTATGTCGAACCAAACGCTACCTGCAGCATTTCTCTTTTAGGCAGTGTGATATTCAGCGTGCATGTCGTAAAGTTCCAGTCTGAACCGGGACATCGAGGCGCTTTAACCTTCTCCACAGTGCAATAAAGACATAAAATAGGTCCTTTTTTAAAATATAGTCCTCATTTTATTAACAGAGGCCAAATAAAACTCATCACATTTTATTTACAAAGGGAGGCAATAAATATCTTAATAATAGTCATAAAATTATTTTTGCTTACATTTGTTTAAAAAAAATCATAAATGTGTCATGTTGTTAGTAGCAACTCATACAGAAACCTGCCGGCAGACAGACAGGTGAATACACACTACTGGTGAGGAGGGCCGGAGTTTGTCATCAGTGAGAGAAGGAATTACAGAATCAGACTTCTTCCTGCTGAAAATGTTCCCAGAATCCCGGAGGAGTTGGTCATCATCGTCAAATGTTCAGGGTTGGTTGGAGCTACAGTGCTCCTGTTTGTGGATCACTGATCTGACAAACAGGCATCTTTTCTCTGAGACTCGTCCAGTGAGAGTTGAAAGGAGCGAAGATGAGCTCACAGTCAAAAGATGATTTTGGAAGGAAGGGGGAAAAAAAGAAGAGCTCGGTTCAGCTCGGCGTCGACTGGAAGGATCTTGAGATTAACTGAACACAGACGGTCAGACGAGGTGAAAGATAAACAAAAAGAACAAAGAGGTAGAGGAAGTCTTCATGGCCAGCCCCAAAACATTAGCTAGCTCACACTCAAAGAACCAAGGCATCTTTTGTGGAGAGAAAGGGCTGTTCCACAGCGAGTCCAACAGGGATTAACATCCGTCTCCAGATGTGATGAAGTTGGAAGACTTTGCTGAATTATGAATCACATCAGCTGTTATATTTTTGTTTGTATTGTGTGTGTTTTAACAAGACTGAAGCCACGGCGGCGGCCTGACTAGTCAAAGCATGTCGTGTTTTAGCTGAATCACAGGCTGCATGGAAATGTCAAGGAAATCACACGCAGCACTCAGAGGGGTTCAGCGCATTCCTGGAGCCGCGAGTGAAGCGGAGGTTGAGAGACATATGGAAAAAAATCAAGAGGAAAGAGAGAGACCTGTAAAATATTGCACTCAAAGCTACACAGTTATCCCGGCAGCACAGTGTCACCTGCGACTGCCACCTCTCTCCGTTTCATCTCCATGGTGTCTGATTCCAGTGGAAAGTATGGGATCCGCGTTGTCAGGGGAAACACAAACAAAAACCGACAGGTATTCCAATAAATCTCTAGTTGGCTGATTTTTATAACATTGCGTCAGCTCCTGCTTCAGCCCCCATTGTCAAAAAAGAAAGCATGCCTTCAGCTTGCAGTTCAGACGCAGCTGAGGACGACGGCGACAGGAATTCTGTCAGAGGTCCTTTAGTTTATCCAGTATAAATAACATGACAGACACGTTAGCACAATGACATCAACCCAGAAGAATCCAAGAGTTAGGAAATATTCAGTCATCCTGAAATACAAAAATAAAACATCTTTGACTGTTTTTGTTCTTTTTGTCTGTCTTTCTCTTACAGAAGTGACTCTTAAGACAAGAAGCTTGAGATTTTCAGATTCAGTTGTTTTTTTTGTTTTTTTTCCCCAGAGGAAATTTAGTGCTGTCCCATCGGTCCCATCAGTTCCTCTTGGGTTTTAACCGGCGAGCCCTTCGTGTCCGCTTAGTTACTGTGGTGAATCGAAACTCCTCCAGCGGGTCCAACCTGCCCTTCGGCGGGCGCTTCATGAAGTGGACTTCCTGTTGCCTCTGTGTGGTCCGCGAGCCTTTCTTGGGCCGACCCTTCCTGTTGAAGCCGAGGTACCATCCTTTGTACTTGGCCGACACGAGAGCCGTGTAGTTGTTCTCCAGGAATTCCTCGACAAAGACGCACTCCTGCTTCCTTCCATCGGGCTGGAAGAAGGAAATAAAATAGGACGTTAATTAATTTTTAACAGGACAGCCTGACCTCTCTTTCATTCTGGTTCGCCTCCATTGCATCAGTGTGCTTGGGCTCAGAAGGGTTTGCTTTTCTTTTGGGGGATTGTATTTTCCAGTTTGGTGTCAGATCGAAGTCTGAATTGCTGACAGGGTTCCTACAAGCACTTTTTTAAACACCTCAAAGGTCCCTCAAACAAAACTGTCTCGACTCTGGAAGCCTTTATCAGCACATCTGGGTTATATTTCTTCTTACCAACAGCAATCAGTTTGTATTGTTGCTATTTGTATAATCATGGTTCATTTCTAATTTAATGACATTCAAAGTCAAGCATATTCCCTTTCCAGCCCTGTGGCGGATGGGTTGAGAAAATGCATTTTCACCTTCTTCACTGTGATTATGAGGCAAATATCTAATTTTCACAAGTTTGTAACATTGAAAAGTTGACAGATTAAGCAAGTAAACCTTCGTACAAAAATAGCCTGAAGTTTGAATCATTGAATCATCACATTTTTTTGACTTACAGTAGCAAAGGTTGAAGGTTAAATCACTTCACATGATTTACTGGTACTGCACTAGCTATATGACACTACTTCCTGTCTAGTTCTACTTTTCACACTTTCCTGGGTTAGGGTTATTCCTGGCTATTGACCACATTACAGTAGTCATTTATGTAAGTACTATTTTAAAGGAATAGTTTAACATCGTCTTCCTTATTACTCAAGTGGAAACACATCGTGGTTTGTGAACTACCTGTGAACTTTGAGCTTGTTTTTTGTTTGTTTTTTTTGGGAGCCAGAAATGACAAACGAGTGGACCATCATTTACAAAATGAACATAATGCTGTATTGAAGTAGACGTCAAAGTGGCGATTGAGACCATCATCTATTTAAACCGGAAACTATTTATTGAGGCAATGAATCAAGTGAGGAGCAGGGTCATTTTCTCATAAGCTTACATACAATCATACTTCATTTTGAAACCAGTGCAGGTGCCCCCTGCAGGCCATTAGAAAGAATGCAGGTTTGAAAGAGTGGCAGCAATCTTCTGATCTCACTCTCTGCCAGAATTTCCCAAAACGTAAAAGTGACAGCTCAGGTTTTTTGAAGTGGGGTTAGGGACTCTAGTAGAACTGCATGCTATCCTCCACCATGATATATGGTCCAAAAGACCAATCCTTCATCAACTTATTGCTCAGTGTCTTAAAAACAATAGTTTAAAGTGATAGTTCATGTTTTTTGAAGCGGGGTCATATAAAGTAGATATCTATAGTCGGTCTGTTCTCTACGGTAATCACCGATCAGCGCAGCCTCAGTTTGGAGAAGCAGAGAGCCGCTCCAGCCCAGACGCTCAAAGCATGGTTCTGTATGGAGACTCACTATCAACACATTTCACTTTCAGTCTCACAGTTCCACTGAAAACTCTTCAGTGAGTTGGATTATCAAATTAACAGCACGCTATTCTAGAAAAGCTGCAGAATTTTTAAGATTAATTTGGTAGTGAAAATCTCAGACATATATTTTAAGCCTGGCCCATAAAAACAACTCTCCCTGCATGTCTACACAGCAAAGCAGTCATTTCTGTGATTTACAGTACAACTTAATTTCATCATTAAGCAAGCTGAAAGCCTCCAACAATCAATTCAAATGTCACCTGATCCGATTTTTTAAATAATCCTATCGTGGTTTTAAGGAGGAAGTCATAGTACATTTTTTAACGAATGAGGCCCCAGAACTTAAACTCAAAATACAGGTTTGTAACAGATGACCACGATGAGAGAGTGAAAACTGGTGAGAATCACTGCAGCCCCTCCGATGCTGACAGCATGAGTTATTAATGCAACACAGTCACACGTGTGCCTCCACAGCCTACGTGTTCAGATATTAACTTATTTTCCATATCGAGGCGGCCGTCCGCAGAGTCACATGCAGTCATCCCGCGCTCGTGGGCCACCTGGTGTGATTAAGTGATATAATTGCAATGGCATTCCTCCTAAGTGACCATTAGTCTCTCAATGCATTGTGGTGATTGCAGTCCGTAATTGACTGATCGAGTGTCAAAGGAGTAGAACGATTACGTAATGGAAGAAGGGCTGTGAGTTATCAAAGGGGTTTTGTTGGGTTGTACAAAACCAGCAGCAGAAAGCAGATCTGAGGCTGCGTCACATTCAGACCGGATCAAGAGCTCTGTTTCAAATATTCCTTTTGATATTAAGAAGTCGCTATTTAAACTTATCAGTGAAAGATTTAAGCTTCTACTAAAGTTCTTTTTAAATGAAGATACTCACCCTTCCAACTATTTTGCCCTTCTCGTTCATGCAGATGTAATGCTCGCTCTCCTTTCCTTTTATTCGAATGTGGCTCCCGAAGGTTTCTGTCTCGACGACAAGAAGAGCTGGAAAAGAAAAAAAGAGCAGAGTCTGTTAGTGGCATGTTGAAGTCTTTACACTCGATACAAATGGGTTAAGGTTTAATCAAATCTGGGTGGTTTTTATTTTACTTGTGGTCAACAATGTCTGGCTCCTGCACTTTTTCAATCATCATTAATGTTCTAAAAAATATTCCACACATATTTAAGGACCTAAAAATGACTAGGTTTAATTACCTCTACAATCGAGCAAGAGACACCAATATTTGTTGTACCGGAGATTAAAATCCCTTTAATCACTCAATATCAATAATTCAGGATAATTTATCTTAAGAGCTGGAAATCAGCAACCAAATAACTTATAAGTACAGACAAATACAGTTGTGATATATAGATCATTGACTGGACTTGACGAACACCGCATCAACATGTTTTCTGTGAATGTGAAAAATTGTGGAAAAAGAACAAAGCCAATCAATTTTGGGTCTCCAGAGCAAATCATTCAAGTCATTCAAAGGTTCATTAAGTGTATAACTTTCTTTGTACGACACCGGGCATGCACCCAAACAACAATGCCACCGTCACTTCAGCCTGACACAGCAGTAATCCACTCTCGAGATGCATCCCAGCGGCTCTTTTATTCCCCCCATCCTAAATGTTAACCCCTGCGAGGTCACCTTTGTCTCCGCTCGCCACTCGACCAGCAAAGAGATCTGCCAAACGTTTGTGGAGCGGTTATGTGCCCCTCAGGATTAGGTTTCCAGTTCCCTTTAGTCTGTGCTCACTCAATCAAAAAGTTAAGATGATCCATTTGTTTAACACACAGGGCCATTCAGTAGCGCTCAAGGGAGCAGAGGAAGAATAGGCGAAGGGGACGGGACGGGCTCGAGGGCAGAAGTAACTCCCCGCCTCCCTCCCCCTCCTCACCCTTAGATCCAACCTTGGGAGGAAAGTGGGGAAGGAGGAAACCTGCCTCAAAGGTGAGACTAAAGCAGGTTTGGGGTTATTCTTTCTCTTGTTATCAGAGATTTCTCTTTGTACGTCTTGTTTGGGAACTAGAGAACAGCATTTCTGACTTTCTTTTATATCACTTGACGATCAGTCTGGACCTTCCTGGAGTCCTTGAAAAGGAACAAACACGAGGTTTGTATGTGGATTGAATGATGTTTTAAAAGAGATTTTATCTCTTTAGGTCAAATCAGAAGTCATTCGACGATTCAGAGCTTGGCTCCCTCACATGAAGTCCCAAAATTCAACCTCAAGTTTGAAGCCTCTACGCAGAGCGTCAGATCAGACAATGTTTAAGATATCAAAGCAAACTGTCAGAAATAAATGCTGGCAATGTATGTTTCTTAAGAGTACGTTTTAAATGTATGTTGTGACAATGTTGTGCTTATGTTCTGGTTAGGTTGATCATGTTTTGGCTTAAAATACCAGTTTTTGTCTCCACAAATGCGGCTGGACAATATTCAAAGTGTCATTAAATGTTGAAACACAGTCTCGAACAGCGGTCTCTAACTTAGCAGATGGCTCTCCTCGTAAGCATCGCTGAGGATCCCCTCCGCCCCCAACAAGTCAGCTCATATACATGTAATGTGCACTTGATATGACAAGGATTGTAGAAATGTCAAGACATTTTTCCAACAAAACATGTTGTATCACGTTCACATTACATCTTCATTATCTGACTTTCATGTCATACAGGTGGAGGAGATGGTGGTGGAGTTACAGGCGACGAGGCTGCCGAGCCGGTGACGACAGTGAAAGCCTGCGTTTCGACATTTGTTAACATGACACCGCTGGATATTCTGTTCAGGGGAACCTCCTTCAGGCTTTGTGGCGACAAAACATTTATATTTTTGACAGGAAGTCGCCCGTCTGCAGCAGTGTTTGTTAGAGTGAAGAAGACATAATGTTTTGGCCACCAAAGATGTTTTTGTGCCTAAACCTAACCAGAGCACAAGGACAGCGATGTGACCAGACCAAAAGTGAAAATTTAACCCAAAGAAAAAAACTAAGATTTCAACATAATTAAAGTGCATTTTTAACTTATTTGTGGTTTTGCAGAAACATGCTTTGGAATGATGAATATTTTAACGTAACACCCCACTTCCAGTGACGTCTTAATGTTTTCACCCTTGGCGCAATATGAACAATGCCTTGGGTATTCTTTAGCCTCAGCATGGGGTCACCTGTCAAAAAAGCTGAAAACTCCACATTGGACCATTTATTAGTTTAAAAGCCTTTCTAGTGACCTACCATCTGCTCTGAGTGGACAGCAGGATTATTTTACAATGAATTGTTCTGGGAAAGGATTGTTCAAGTCTCTTTAAAATAATGAATATGCCAAACTAATACCTAAGAAGAATGGTAACAGCCGCACTTTGGCTGCACTGATATGGAGTCAGCGGTCATTTAGCTCTCCATCTAAGCAACATATTTCTTCTGTGGTGGTTTGTGGCCCTCCGCCGTGAAGCTGCTGTGACTGAGAGCGGATTAGAGCACAGAAGAGTATCTTCCTGAGCATTATTAGTAAGTGCAAAGGAGTTCACAGGTGCCAGGTACTGCAGCTGGATGGGGAGGAGGAGGAGGAGGAGATGGGCGGTGGGAGAAGGAGGAGGGGTGGAGGGCGGAATTGGCAAGGCCTCATGGGAAAAATTGGATCTGCTTCCACTCAAGCTCTAACAAGCAGTGAGGAAACTTCGCCTCGGCGCATCTGCGACTGAACACACTCACTCAGAGGCATTCAAGACCAGCAATTTTCGAGCCGTGAGTCAGCTGTTGTGAGCAAAATATCTGCAGGAAAGCACAACACGAGTCCTGCTGCCTTGCGTTTGTGCCACAGCATCAAAGAGCGCTCCTCTGACCACCAATTTACTCAAAAGCCACATTTGTTTTGATTCTGATTCGCGAACAAGTCTGCACAGAAACCAAAGACAATGTGTTTAAGGTTGACAGAGGCATAAAATTGTAACTGAAAATGTTAAGTTCATTAAGTTTGACACTGCTAAACTGAGGAAAGTCACCCAAGTCCAACATAAATGTTACAGTGCACATTGCAAACTAATGTTTAGTGAAGTAAATGAAACTCCCTCTTGCCCTTTCAAGCTCAGGGACTATACAGTTTTAAGTTTTGGCAACTTGCATTTGTCAATAGGGACAGCTACAGTCCCAGCCAACAGTAAAGTTGAGTAATGCCACAAGATTGCATCCTACATGACCATGGAAGCTCAAAACCTAAACGTCAGAAACCGACAGTAAAGACCATTTTGCAGAATGGCAAAACAACGAGTCAGTTTTGGTCCATGTTAGGCATTCTAGCAAGCAAATTTGCACCGTTGGCCTATAAATCTATCGAGATAAAAATAGACTTGCTCTGGATACCCAAATGCTGCAATAAACATCCATTGCAAGGTCAGCAATTTCATAATGTTTCCAGACACTCCAACCAGTAGTTGGTGGCTTCCAAAAGTCACCATCCAGAGAAAACCAATTCCAAACAAAGGGCAATAAACAGCCAAAGCAGCTGGAGTAAGAAAAAACTCAAGAAGCACCAAATCTGGCTGGAAGTTGATGCTGATTTCTCTTCCTGTTGTGCCGAACTAGCTAAAGTGTCAGGTGAGATGCACAGGAGTTATCCCATACCATACTTGCCCCCATCATCTCCGTTGGCATTGATTTTCTTGCCCAGAATCTGGACGTGTTTCCCTGTGGTTCTGCTGTAGAGCTGATAGATCCGGACCTGCTTCCGGCTCAGGTCGTCCGGGTTCCTCGTGTGGTTCTCGATGTAAAACCTGAAATCAGCAGAGCTCTGCTGGGACTCCTGCACAGAGGTGTGAGACAGGAGGAAACAGAGAGAGAGAGAGACAGAAGATGAAGAAACATGGAAGACAGACGGTGAGAGTTCGTCACTGCACAGGTGTTGATTGTAATCTGTGCTGTTGCTTTTATGGACTCCTTGTCAAAAAATTGCGCTTCAGGGGTTAAAAACTCAGATACCAACCGGGAAATTGCGGCTGTGGCATTTTTAATGTTTTGTCTTCTCCCTTTCAACTGGCACATTTTATATGCATTGCATTTACAAGCTGATAACTATGCTGCAATGTGTTAATGAAGTCACGGTTTGAGTAAAGATCCCACAGAACAAGTGTAAAGCCCATAATGCAACCGTCTGTTGCTTGGTATTGAGACAGCGGTATACTATGCGCCCCGGGCGATATTGGGAAACCTGTGCTCCATTTCCACAAGCAAGCAAGCCACTAGCAATTATACACCTGAAGCATCCAGACCTGTTGCACTATCATCAAACAAATATCTGCCTGCAGGCCAAGCAGGGTCCATAAATTAGGAAACGCAGCGGGCGGGAGACAAGACGGTGAACCTGAAAGATGGCAAGAGGCACCCTGAACCACAAAAACACTCATGCAGGAAGACATTTGGATCGTATCGTCCAAATCCACCTTTCAGGATCCACTACCCTGCTGTTTACGAGTCACCTTAGACCTGACATAAAAGCAGAGGAAATCGTCGACAGCATGTCAGCCAAGCAACTGTGTCACCCAACATGTGGAAGAGCGGGAGGAAACGTATACTTTCAGAAGCCCTGGAATCTCACTTCACGCCAAGATCCCATTTCCCCAGCTGTATGGTGCAGTAATTGCACAGTAATGGCTTTTTATGTGGCTGCTCTCAGGTGGCTAATTATATACACATTACATACCCGAGTCCTTGTTATTCTAACTTGAGTAAATTAATGACATGTAGCAAACATGATGGGAATGATGTGGGCCTCAGAGGAGCAAATCCTTAAACTAAGAGAGGAAACAATGAGCAACTTCTGCAAATCTCATAGAGGCTCCCAGCGCGGCTCTTACGAACCAGGTGTCAAGCAAGTTGAGCCCCAGTACCGGCACCTAATCCTTTGAAGAACCCATGAAGATGAGATTAGGTTAGACCAACACGTCCCCTAAAACTGATGGTTTAAACTCCCAGAAACCAAAGCTGATGGTTAAACTGGACACCAACCTCGAATATCCAGAACTGCCATGTTTTCTCAACGACTTTGCCCTCCAGTGCCCCACAGATTGTGAGATACAGCGCTCGGCAGCATTTCTCCGCCACATTTTGCGGCCTTTGAATTAGGAAGGACTTGTTGGCTCATTATGACGTATTGGGTCTAGAAATGTGGACCTCAGAGGATCCAGCCCCTGAACTGGGACACGGCTTCTGTATCTTGACATTTAGGAAATACGCCCATAATGTTACTTTTGGCATCAGGCAGAGAAGAAAATGAGAGGCAGGATATCAAAAAATCCGATTTGTGGTGTAAATATTGACTTTGGTTTGACTTTACTACATGCTCTCTGGTGAATACTTGTTGTTTTTCTCAAACTTAGCTGTTACTCTATCGGCTCATTTTGTCTCCAACCCAACCTCTTTTGGCTCCAGACTAAATTCACTCGCGTAAATATTTTTTTCACTACAGTCAACACAATATTGCAACAAAATGAAGAAGACCAGTACTTTCCTGAAGCCTGGCCCTCGAGACGTTTTCAACCAGTCCCTTTATCCTCTAAACTCGTCAAGAGATTAAAGGTTATGGCTTGAAGAGGCACATTTACATCAGACCAGGGAATCTGATGATCTGATTACACAATGCAACTTATTGAAGTTCATATTTTGGGTTGCATTTCTGTGTTACCCTCCTTGTAACTTATATTAACAAACGCATAGAGACATGATGCATAAAACTACATTTACTATATATGGAAGGGATGTTGAACGAGTATGTTATTGAGTAATAGAGTACTATTCATGAAAGGTTTTTGCATTTCATGCTCTGGACAAGAAAACGATGCATTGAAGAGCCGAGCAGTTAGCACGAGCGGCAGTAGCTACAACGGCTGAACAAACAGGATTTGTCATCCAGGGAACAAGAAGACGTGGTAGCACCGGTCAGAGTGTAAGAATATCTCCACACTGAACAAAATACTAACTTCTAAAAAATGACAGAAGTTGAAAACATTTTGATTTTAAAATGAAACATTCATGCCGCTGCTAGAACTACACACAAATGTGCTGAAGCTGATGCACAAAGTCAAACATCTTCTGTTGTCAACGCTCTCTCAAAATGAACCTCAAAGCCGACGAGCCAAAAAACAAAACCAACACACATCAAAACGTGGCCTAGCTGGGCTGCTCCGGGATTTATCCCAAATCTCCCCATCTCTAAACAAACATAAAGGTGTGTTTGGTAGACGGTTGCATTTTGCGCCAAGGGAAAGGCAAGCCTAAGCACATGGCTGAGGTGAACGCTAGCGACAACAGTTTTTTATCACGCTGTCTCCTTTCTTCAAAGACACAGCATGAAAACGGATATGGTTGAAACTTCAAAAGTCTGGCGCTTGTCTTTACCCAGGAAGCTTAGTTGTCGCATCCATCTAAGATACACCTTGCTACCTGCTCCACACACACACACACACACACACACACACACACACACACACACGGGGTCACACACAAGAATGATTAAAGACGCACTCTCTCACATTGGCAGTGCATTCAAAGTTAACTTCCAGCTGTGGTTGCTTCTGTTGTCTTTCCTCGTGAGATCACAACCACAGCATGACATGTAGGAGCCATGAGCTGCCGGAGCAGCGCTGAGGAGGCAACATGGAAAGTGACAGAAGCACATTAAAGGCAGATTCCTTCTTTTTTTTTTTTTAATCATCATTGATCATCCGCCCGAAAGCTCTAAAAGAGCCACAATGGATTTGATAACAAATATGCCAAAACAGCAAAAGACCAGGAGAACTCGTCCATCATCTGCCTCCCTCATACTGTTGATCCTGGTACAGGTGAGCTCAGTCAGCACCACAGCTCTGACTGGCTCACAGTTGGACCTGTTGTCTGTCCCTGCAGCTCGTGGCTCGGCTGGGACGAGGTGATCCCAGCAGGCCTAATGAACTGTGCAATTAATAAAATGTATTCCATAGAAAAAAAAACTGTCCTGCTGAGTTTTATTTGTTCCAGAAGATCAAACAAACTTTTCTCTGACCAAATCTATATTTGTTGCATGTGTTAAATAAATAAAAAACAAGTGTTTCCAGCTGTTGGTGTGGAGGGAAAAGCTTCTTTTAAATCAGTCTCTCCTCTTTTCATATTTAACATCATAACAACACCGAGAACATTAATGTGAAACAACAGCACGTGGAATATTCAGAAGAAACACGTCAGACCGATGAGCTGGTTCGCTTTATGAGTGAACGAGCGTGCGCTCTGCGTTTTTATCTGAATCGCGGCGCGCAATTAGGTGAGTGAACGTCTGCAAATGATTACTGTTCAAAGTGAGACGGACTAATAAAAGCGAGGCAACGAGCGCCAAACGAGCCATCTGCTCACAGAACTGCTCCTAACCGGGATCACAGTATTTATTACACGATTCTGTTGTAAAACACCGAAACTGCTACTTGAACTCCAGAAAAAACAAAAAGACATTTTAACGGGATTGATTAGAGATCATTGTAGATTAATCCGGAAGAAACCCGTTGACATGCTTCAGATTAGAGTTTCATAAATGAAATGTTAAAATCATAAATCATTTTATAAGGAATACAGCAGAATTATTCTGTTTCTGTCTCAAACTGTATTTAGTTCGTTGACGCTTCCTAATATTTACTGTTTTCATTGAACATCATTCTGGAATCATCTGCGTCTCTTCAGTGAATTTATTTTAATCTTTGTTTCTCCTCTTTATTTTGGAGAAGCCTCGTTTAATTGTCGTGCTTTCTTTCTAAAAATGAACGACGGATTTTTACACTTTATGACCCAAATTCAAAAATAATTCCAAAAGATTTAATTTAAGCAAGTCAACCCTTCCGGTTTGACCCGGTTAGATCCCCATCATCAGCATTATTCATCCGCATTAAAAATGTGCACAGTGACATGCAAACACACACACACACACACACACTGTAACGTGGAAGTAAACATACCTGTAGCTGGAAATAGAGTACCAGAAAATGTAAACACCTGAGTGGACGGAGAGGGAGAGAAGAGAGGAGGGGAGTGAATCACACATGAAGAAATAAACGCAGCCTACCTGGATGAAAGCAATGCGCAAATATGAAGCTTTTGGCGACTTCTATTGGTAAGAATGCACGAGTTTATGTGCGAAATCTCAAACGGAGATGTGGAACACTTACACGTATATGAACCTCGAAGGCAGCAGAGACATCTTGACTCGCAGAAATACACCTGCTTCCACAGATTTAGAGCCCCGGGAAAGGTTGGCGAAATCGCCCCCCTCTCTCTCGCTGTCGCTCCCCTGCGCGTCCTTTACGCACACGACTCCGGCGGTAAGTAGGAGATTGAATCCCAGTGTAAGGACAGATCGCTGGAGAGCAGTAGCAGAGTCACGGGGTGCAACATTAGGTGCTTCCTTGTTGGGGGGAATTATCCAGATTTTTTTCTCAGCTCAGTCTCCTCCGTTCACCGAAACCCCGCAACTCCTCCGTAAATCGGTGCCAAGCGAATTCAACCTCTCCAAAAAATCCCCTCGCTTAAAAAAATATCCTCCGAGTTTTGCGCACCTACAGCCAAGTTTCCCCACAATCCCAATCCTGCTGCTCCAGAGTTCACTGGCTCCTCAGCTCCGTCCGTACCTGCGGGGGATTTCTACACCTTGCATGGGTCATTTTATTCTACCAAGTGCTGCGCTGGGAAAAGGAAAAGCGGTGGACAAAATAACGCCCTTCCACCCAAAAAACACAACTCGCTAAAAGTGTGCAAACAAACTCATCCAGGCATACAAAAAAAAGTTCTGCTTCTAAAAAGAAAGGTAGTGTGGAGGTCGCAGCGGCGGCGGCGGATCCCTGGAGAGCTTTGGGAATGATGATGGCGCAGCAGTGCCTGTCAGTGGTGTTTGTGCGTCTGCGGCTTGAGATTTGGGCACAGTGAGGCTTTTTTGTTGTTGGTGGGTGGAAACATGTCAGCGGTTTGCACCTGATAGGGTAATCTTGGAGAGACCATCAACTTGGAGAGGGTTTTTTCCTGTCGGTGGGCAAAGCGCTGCGCAGAGGAGAGCAACAACAAGGAGATGAAGCGCTTTGCAGTTCTCTATTGTTTTTTCTCTGAATTAGATTTTTTTTTTTTTCTTTTATCTGATTTAATTTGTTTTCAGATGTGCGGAAGACAACCTGATTTAATAGATCCGAATCTGATGGGGACATTGAATAATGTTCTTTTTTAAATTATTTATTAGAGTTGAATTAAATCAACTTGTTCATCAAACAATAGATTTCCTTTATTCCGGCCGCTGTAAGGCCTGCGGGGTGATAATAACGATCAGAGTCGCTGTGTTCCATCATCCACTGAAACTCTCTCTCTGTTCTTTGGGCTTTTAAGCTGCTGCCGGTTTGTGGATTGGCCTCGGCTCTCCCAGACACCATTCAAATGCAGGTTGTTGTCGATTTTTTTCAATAATGTGCTATAACTTATCCCGCATTTAAATGAAAGAGAGGTGTGAATGTGTTTACGAGCTGGCAGCAGTAAAGTGAGCCCACATCCCTGCTGCCATTGAAGAAAGAAAAAGCTTTGTGGTTCGCCTTTATTGTGCCATTAAAACTGGATCCTCGGCATTCCTGCCCATTGATATTTAAAATGATTCTAAATGATTACATACATAACTTCCCATGTTGGGGATTTCAAAGGCCTCCTGGAGTGGCTTTAGTGGCAAATCAAGAGGAGTGTTTGACTGCTGCTGATCAAGGCAAACAGACAGAAAATCTAAAATATATCAATTTATGGCTTTTATTTTGAAGTATTTATGATTTATAATGACAAATCATTTGCCTTGTCTGTTTGTGCAAATGTGGATAAAGTGTGTTGATGTGGGTTCACGTGTGATTCATGGCTGTCGTCCTATCATCCTGTCGACCACAGCGCTCTTTAATAAGCCTCCAACACACCTCATGTATAATGTCATTTACAGCATGACTAATTTAGTCGTGTCTGCCTTAAGGGAGGGAAATCACAGCAAAATCTGAGCAAATAGTAATTACAGAGAACATTACAAATCCAAGGCTCTGCTTCTGTTTGATCAAATAAGGCTTACATTAGCTGTTGCTCACTAGCTAAAGATTTCTCTCAGAGTCCAAAATAAAGGCAGCTGATAAGTGATTTAAAGAAGGAAGGATGATAAACAGCAATTACCACACTGACTGTGACGGAGCCAGCTCTGTGGAGTCACTCATCGCCTCTTAAGCACATGTTTGTGACAAACTTCTCGGAGCATGACTGTAAATCCACAACTGAGAGGAGAGAGCGCAGCCGCCGGCTTGGTTGTGGCCACCTGTGAGTCACCAGGAGGAGGAAACGTATCTGCGCTCGTGGCGAAAGGGAAGATCCCAGACGTCTGATATCATTTCATCGGGCTTAAGGGAAAAGTTCACCCAAAAATGAAAACTCAGTCGTTATCTACTCACCCCCGTGACGATGGAGAGTCGGCTGAAGTTTCGTAGTTGACAAAACATTTGTGGCGCTTCGGTGCAAAACAGATTTGCAGCATTCTGCTAAACAACTGAAGTAGCTGGAGACTTGATTTAAAACGTGAAAAAACAGCAGAGAAAAACCAAAACGGCCTTGTGAACCTCGCTTGATTTGAAAAAACGATACTCGCACCCTCGACTGCGTGGGCGAGCTCATGCACCAACTACAGACGACGTGCACGCTAACACTTTTAGCTTCATGGCCACAGTGAAGATTTCAGCTTAAAGGGTGAAAGTAACGACCTTTTACCACAAATGTCACGTCTGTAACTGTAACAGGCCTCAAACTGTATGGTGCCATTTTGTGTTTTGTCTCCAGCTACTTCTGTTGTTTAGCAGAATGCAGTGAAGCTCCAGAAATGTTTTGTTAACTACGAGACTTCCACCCATTTGGACTGATATTTTTGAGAATGAGAAATAAGTCAAGGCTCCAAGCCGACTTTGGACGTGTCTGCCATGTGCTTCTCTGGACGATCATTCACTTTGGCAGCTGGCCAGTCAGAGGGACAGATTAATTCTAGAGACTAATGCCACAAAAGACACTGAAGTGGGCTCAAATATAGATGTTTTTATGCCCTACCTACATAAAAAGGGATTTATAATGACCCTTCGATAACTTTATTTGTACACGTAGGTGGTTTTGGGAGATGAGGTGTCCTTGACACACATTTTACAAACAACAATGACACTAGTCAATCATAATAGAAGTACTGAAGGCTCCAATAATCAGCAATTAAGAGAGAAATAACAATAAAAAACACTAAAATAAATAACCACTGCAATAAATAAGCAAATGTTGCTACGACTTTGATATAAAGCTTGGGTGGGATGATAAACCTCCATCGGAGGGAAGAAGCTGTGTTCATCTGTGACTACAAGAGCGATTAACATCTCTGAATCACAGAACTTCTGTACAGGTCTCCAAACCATGAAGACAAAAAGGAAAGAAAAAGATCAAGTTGACTCGATGACAACACGACAGAATGAGCTCACGCTAGTTCTTTATTGGCCACATCTGACCATGTTTATCCATATTCATCCCCGGTTAGGTTTTTAAGAGGAAACAATTTCTGCAATGTTTGAATGTTGAGAATAAAGTGATACTAAAGTCCAACACAAGGTGAGAGGTTCAGAAACAACATCTGTCATCTGTAGCAGGCTTGATGGTTGCTTCACACAATTTATTATAAATAAAAACTCCAGCCGTGTTTGTTTGGTGGGAGATTTACTGCCATAAATATTATTTGTGTCACTATTTTCATTTTGGCATTCTCCTCCAAGAAGACACGCAGAGCAGGAGAAGTTGATCTGCTCGAAGGTTAAGAGTATGAATGTTATATCAGGTTTACGGTGTTGTCTTCTTTTTGTGCTATATGTCTATTTCTACATAAGTACACTGATAAAGATGTAAA
Source organism: Spondyliosoma cantharus (assembly GCA_900302685.1). Taxonomy (NCBI): domain Eukaryota; kingdom Metazoa; phylum Chordata; class Actinopteri; order Spariformes; family Sparidae; genus Spondyliosoma; species Spondyliosoma cantharus. The sequence goes on from OMLP01001764.1 coordinate 32,632, forward strand.
ACAGGAGTCAAGTTGACTTTTAAATGTTTTGAGTGCTCCAAAGTAAATTCATCCATCGACCTCTAATTTACTCGTGTGGTGGAAAACGTTTCAAACCTGAGCGTCTACATGGCGAGACAGAGCTGCAAGTTCTGCTTTGTTTTTTAACCAATTTTGGTGAATTGACACTTTAAAGGGAAGATTGCAAAATACATTGTCAGACCATCAGTCAGAAGCCGGTGCTCCTAAAAACTGCCTGCTGACACTATTTGAAAAAGTAGGAAAGAAATTGATAATACAGCGAGAATCAATCAAACGCAGTATGCTGCTGCTCAAGCATAACAAGAGTGAGCTTTGTGAATGGGGAGAGCTGTTTCACAGTCCGGTTTCTGAGGCCCAGAGGAGGGAAGTGGGGGGGTGCAGCCACTCAAGAGTCGGGATAAGGTTACCCACAGAGATTAGCTGACAAGAGTGAGGCAGTGAGAAAAACAAGCAAGCAAGTTATAGGTCTTAGTTTACCTGACTCGCTGTGCTTGGCAGCCAATGAAAGTGCTTTGTAACCACAGATTCCAACGGAGCCTGAAACGATCCTCTGCGGCCACATTCGCCATTTCTATTTCAATTTGATGAGAACAATTTGAAGTCAGGAGCTCCGTCGCAGAGTAGCGAATGATGTTATTGACACGACTCCCAGACTCCTTTCAAGTCTTTGAATCTGAATCTCGCTGCGGCCGTGCAGCTATGCGTGTCTGTCCGCAGCGACGGGACTGTGGGAACGTCAGCGAGGATATCTCATTGAAGCTAAAGGAGGAGGCATCTGAGGGCGGGCGAGCGCTCAGCGGTTCAAAGGGCCCTAGCAGGCATTTAGGGCTTGACAAAAGAACTTGGCAGATCAGTACGTGAAGCCCAGTGTACTACATTAGTGTCAGGACCCCCTCCGCGTCCCTCCCACTTTGCACTTTCATCTCTGACACGGACATATTGACTTAAAGG
>OMLP01001765.1:0-14897 GCA_900302685.1 Spondyliosoma cantharus
AGTTTATTAGGATCACAAATGTATTGCAGTCTAATTCAACAGCACTACAATGAATCCTACGGTCTGTTTAAGGAGGGGGTGATTGAACCTTATTGCCATTTTGGAGGCTGCTCTGTAGTTTGTGGCAGTGTTGGAAGGAGCATTTAGATGCTTCACTAAGTAAAAGTAGCTCTAATAACATTAAAGCATTGTGCAGAAAAATAGTCCCTAGTTTAAAGGTCCAGTGTGAGAGCATTTAGCAGCATGTAGCGGCGTAGTTGCAGGTTTTAACCAACCGCCCTCGTTTCACCCTCCGCTACTGTGGCCGTTAAAAAATGAGAAAGGCCCATTCTAGAGCCAGTGTTTGGTTTGTCTGCTCTGGGCTACTGTAGAAATACAGTAGACCCTTTAGAAGAGTACTTAGAAGAGTACCCACTCCCCACACTGTAAATATTCAGAGGGGCTCATTCCTCCCCAAAAAACAATTCTTAATTTCAGGTGTTTAAAGACAAATGAAAACATAAATGTTATATTCCATTTCTGATAATAGATCCTTCTCAATCCTGGACACTGGACCGTTAAATAGCATCTTAATGGTGTCGTTAGTCGAGTTGGAGCTCATCTCAACTGTTAATATGCACTTTGGTAGTTAATCTATAACAATGCGACGCATTTTATGCTTAAGTGCGTATTGTAAGTTATCTTTGTATGTTGAATCTTATTTTGCATTCAGTCATTAGCAGCTAAAACAAAAATTATAGTAGATAAATAGTCTCTCTGAAATGTCAATCTTCCTGAAGGTAGGATTTATTGTAGGTTTGATAATAAAGCCTGCTGGAGTTTTTCAGCTAGTTTTATCTCATTGACAGCACAATATGTACGCCTATATGTCAAGTGGATGTGATCCTGTATAGCAGCCCTGCAATAAACACGACCTTTGCAGAACTCTAACTATTGTTGAGGCCGTGGCTGAGATACTGATTCAGGTAAACTAAGATAATTTTCCCGGCCTTTCGGTCCTTATTTACATTTCTGTGTGTGTCACTGTCTATAATTGGTGTGAATTTGCAGAGGTGTAGGTATAACCTCTGAATATTATCATATATGTGTATTGTGTGTTTTGTAATGTAATGTAACGTAATTGTAAATCCTAACTCTGAGTGTTTTTGACAATGTGCTTATGTATTAGTGGATTTATCAGACTGGATGTGAAAAGATTTCATGTAGCCAAGCTGGAATTTCTCTGTGGCATAGGCATCATCATCTAGATTTATGCACATCAATACAGCAGTGATTTGTTGTTATTATCACCATGGGAGAGGTATAAAATAGCTAAAACATGTGAAAGACGATTCTGGAGAAAGATATTTGATCGAGTCTCATTACCAGCTCATCAAATACAGATTTGGTGTATGTTTCTTTTGGTTAAGTGTTGTTTAACCTGAGCATCAATCATTAAATCTCTTAAAGCCTCTGTATTTGACTAGCTGGGACCGGGACTCAACACTCGACTATCTCTCTCCAAAATCACCTAGTGGACCTTTAAATAGCTGCACTTTATTGGAAAGTTATTAGAATACTACTCCCTAAAAATAGATTTAGTTTGTTGAGTAAAAAGGCTTTTTTCAGTCTACAGACTTGATCTCTCTCCATTAATAGTAACAATTATTAAAATAACCTTAACCCAAAACTGACCATGGTCAAAGGAAATATTCTGTCATAGCTAACAAAGATGTTAACAGTTTTAAATATGCCAACGATTTTCAATTTGTTCACTACTCAGTAGGACGGCTGCTGGTGTGCAAAGGCTACCGATTGTTTGAGATACCAAGCATGAAGAGCTCTATTCCTCCGCTTGACTTGAATGATAGATTACAGATGATGTGCTCCATAAAGCAGCCTCACGTGAATGCCACCCCTCCCATCCGTAAACAGTCACACACATCCACACATGCAGCTGTACACTCCTATACTTTTTTTGCGTGTCTCCCCCATTAACAGTGTCTCCAGGCCAGTGACCTCCCTGCCTATGTGAATCATCATTCAAATAAGGCCAGCCTCGTAGTGTATAGGGAGGTGATCTCGGCCGTTGTCTCTTGTCCTCATGAATCTCAGCAGAACCAGATACTTCAGCTGTTGGCCCTGAGGGGGTAACAGAAACACACTGTGGGGAGTGGGAATATCATGTGTTTGTTATACGTGGGGTGTGAACAAACAAAATGCAGCAGTTTCACCTTCCACGGCTGTCACACATCGAGGCAACTGAGCCTCCCCGCTTATGTTTCAGATCAATAGAACCAGCGTAGGTTGTCATGATTACAGGGCCCTCCTGTTGGAGTGCGCGTGTCTTTTTTTGGTCATCTATACAGATCCATTCACCTTATCGATGAGCATCATGTTGCTACTGTTTACACATCCCCAGTGGTCCGCTGTCTCTCAAGTGCTAATGTGTTCCCTCTTGTTGTCGATATTGCTCCAACAAACAGCCTCTTGTTAGAGAGGAAATGCACTGCAGAGAGCGATTGCAAGCTGGTAAAATAAATCAGAGGAGTGAGATATGGAGAGATGAGAGGAGGGAAACTGAGGAGAAACAGATGAAACCGATAAAAAAAAAAATGAGCGTGCAGGCAAACAAGGACGACACAAACATTCTTTTAATCTTTTGATTCTGCTGATTGTTGTTTGTACTCGACTGTATGCACAGTTCCACGTTTGAATTCAGGTCCTGCAATAGCGTCAAGCTTAACTGAACAACCAGGATTTAAAGATTTCTACACTTTAAACTTTCACTCACAACCCACATGTTGAAAGAAGTTGTGATTACCATTTCATATACAGGCATTTTAGATAATAGTCCAGTTGTGCACTAACATTTTGTTACAAGAATAGGTTATTATTGCAATTATCACAAGTAATAAATTAGTTTTTAATTTACTATATCACACTTTGCATACATTCATTTTCTAACACCGAGGCTAATTCCATACCCTAAAAAAAAATTATTATTTTCTCTCTGTTTAGACTTTGGCTGGCTATTTAGTGTGCCTCAGGACGTTTGAAACCACTGACATAAGCCGACATTCAAACCAAAGCAAGACAGCTACTTTTCCACACAATTAACAAAGGAAAATTAAAGGATGAGTTCACCCAAAAACAGAAATGAAATCGTCACCTACGTACCCTCATGCCGATGGGAAGTCAGGGGTCGACAAAACATTTCTGGAGCTTCACAGGAGCAAAACAGCGTTGAAATATTCTCCTCAACAACTGAAGTAGATGGAGACTCCAAACCAAACAAAACCAAAAAACATAAAATGGCTCCATACAGCTTGTCTGGCATAATCCAAGTGTCAGGAAGTCCTGGGATCCCTAATTGATTTGAAAAGACGTCATTTACACCCGTGTTTAGATCGAATTACTTACCGTACCTACTCACGCTAAGAGCATTAGCGCGTAACTTGTGTCCTCTCCCTCAAATCTACTTTATTTAGGAGAATGCTGTAACTCTGCTGCTGTGAAGCTGAGTGTAATGACTGAATTTTTACTTTTGGGTGAACTTATCCTTGAAGGGAGGCAAGAAAAGAGAAAAAAATGTGTCAGTATAGCCTTGAGGAATTAAAAGAAAACACACGAGGGTTGTCCTTGAAGGAGCACCAGTAGGTTAGAGGCTGTGAAAGAGCGTTGTAGAGGCAGAGAAGTCAGGGCAGTGTTCAATATGTGCCTTCATGTGGGCTGTCATTTGTGACTGTGAGTTGGAAGGTCATGTGGGCAAATGTTCATTAGTTAAGGTCAGCGTTAGCACAGCCTGTTGAATTCACGGTGCAGCAGAGAGACATTATTTAAATGACTTCGGGCACGTTGAGAGGGAGAATAACAGCAGAAAACTGACGTGAAATGTTTCTTTGTTGCAGGTTTTTGTTCAGGCAACCTCAATTTTCATGGATTTCTTTTGGGGTTTTTTTTATATATTTTTTTAGTTATTTTAGGAAGTTTATTTTTTTCTGCATGTCTTTTCAAATGCTCCTATTTTTTCTTCTCGGAAACAATCCAAGCTCTTCTGTCAGGCTTTTGCTTTTCTGTTTTTAAAACGTTCATTTTTTTTTCTAGGAAGCAGATAACAGGAAACAATAGAGCCATGGAGGCATCAGTGGTACTCAGCCTCTCTGCTAATGATGCTAATTTCAGTCAAACACATTTCTGTGCCTTCTAACAGTGAATTATAAAAGAAAACACTCATAAGATAATGAATGCATCCCTGAGCTTGGGGTACACACTGTTCCCTGGCGCATTATATAACCTCATATTTTGTAACAATGACTTAAAACTGTGTTTTGAAGAGGTTGTATATAAAGCCAAGGATTATGTGTTTGTAATTAGATCCTTTATCATATAACACAATTGATATTATAAGTGCCTGAGTTACTGTAATGTTATCCATATAACACCAGCTTTAAATGTCTAAAGGAAGAATCAACCCTGCGTGTGAGAGATAAAGTGGCACCAAAATCATCCGTTCCTCCGGTAGGAACTGCTCGTGCTAATGTGACAGCATACGTACATTAAGTAGCATAGACACAACACATTATCCAAAATGTGAGAATTAGGCTTTGTAGTATGAATGAAGTGTATTTTGCTTTTACAAGAAATGAGGCGGACAGCTGAGGGTGCTGCAGTGATTATTTGTGTAAAAGACAGCACTGATGAGGACAATGGCAATGACATAATATGAATTTACAAGCCATAAAATGAACCCATACTCACCATGTCATACTTGTAAAAGTTTATTTTCATACTTGCTAGTTGCCTTTCATATATTTACATAATGTAGGTGTTAATATATGGACATCGTTTTGTGTATATACTGTACATATAAAGCAGAATCCCCATGAACATCTGTCATAAAGTCAAATTCAAATCCATATTTTGTAAGCTGCCTTTGTAAGTTATTGTTTGGCATCATGGTTTTGTTGTGCTCAATATCCAGTGATTGACGTGTTTTGTTAGTGATGATGTTCAATTATATTAAAGTGGAATTCTGGTGTTTTTAAATCTGAACCCCATATTTACACATTTAAAGGGTTTGGAATCAGTCCAGTCGATCGCCTCGGTTGGCAGATGCAACACCACTGCAATGCAATCCTGTGGGACAACTACGACTGTCAAAGTAACATCCACTAAAAAGTTGTTGTGTTGCTGGTGTTGGTGCCGCTGTCAGGCTGAGGTTGTTATTCTAAGTGTCTGACAACATGGAAATGATTCCTACACAGAGAGACCTTCCTGTTACGTAATGAGATCCTTTTTGTAACCAGAAACACAAATCTCACTCTGAGATCTCGCAAGCAGTGAGTTGCTGCGGGAGGATGACCGTGGAGTTGGAGAGAAGAGTTTTGGAGTTAACCTACAGAAATTGCCATCAAAAATGTATTACCAAAGTCATGGCTGACTGATTTCGACAATATAGGTAAGGCAACAACTGTAACCACTCCCCTCGTAAGATTTCAAAGCGATACTTCTCCTTGACAAGAATTGCGTTCCTGGTTATAAAAATAGGGTCGTACGCATCCACAGTGAGCATTTCCGTAATGCTGACAGTTAGAATAACAACCTTCAGCCTGTCAGCAGCAACAGCAAGTGATCATGAGTCAGAGTTGGAGAGAAGAGTGCTTGCGTCTTTTCGTCATCTTCTTGCAACAACCTGCAAGATTTCAGAGCGAGACTTCCCCATGAGTGGGACAAACCAGATCTTATCATTTAAGAAAAAGGTCTATCTCTGTTGAAATTATTTCCCTAATATTGCTGTATTGACACTTAGAGGGACAACCTCAGCCTGTCATTGGCAAAAACAGCAGTTTTGGTTGACGTAACTTGACAGGCACAGTTGCCCCGCAGGATTATGTAGCATCTGAGGTAATCTACTGGACTGATTGAAAAACCTCTGGTAAGTATGAATCGGTTACACACCAAAACATGTAAATGTAGGACCCGTGTTTAAAAATACAGGAACTCCCCAAAAATTGAAATACTAAAAACTCAAAATGACAAGAAATGCCTTCAGCAAGGTGTTACTACAGTGTTAGATTGACAAAGTCTGTAGTGTATTCTCAACTCACCCAGCAGCAAACAGGTGAAGGGATGTACTGTAATGTGAAGTGTTGACTGAGACCTCTCTCCCGCTCTCTCTTTGTACGCAAACTGAATGTGTGCGTCTCTGTCACCACCCGTGAGTGTGCGTTTTGGTGTGTGTGCTGTTCCACCGTGCCTGTTTGTCGTCGTACCTGTGTGCTCTTGTGATGTTTCTTGTTTGTCTGTGTGTCCAGCGAGGGGAAGATGGTTGTTCTGTCTCTAGCAATCGGGCTCGCTGAACAGGACGACTTCGCAAACCTCCCAGATCTACAGGAAGCGCCGGCAAGCAAAGAGAACGACACCACTCCAGAAAAGAGGTAAAGAGAGAGAGAGGGAGAAGAACGGCGACGTAGATAATGACGTGAAGTGTTGCAGGACTATTTATCTCAGACCAGGACTGACTAAACTTTTAATAACAAACACCTTTTCAAAATGTTAGATTTAAAGACACCAGTACATCAGAAGAACTATTGTTTTTTCCCCCTTCCCTCAGTGTTTTATATATGCTGTTATGCATGTAAAAGATCTTGGCAGTTAAAAAGGTCAAAGTCTGCACCAACAGAAGCTCCTCTCTCCCACAGAAAACACTGCTCTTGAAACGCCTCGCCAGTAGCCATTAATTCTGTGAATTTTTTAAATCGCTCTACGTCACAGAGACACACATTGGCATGACTGACACATCTGACTAGTTTAGTTTTTAGCACAGCTGTTCTGCTGATTTAAGAGGTGCTGGCTCAGGCATGTGTCAGCTGACCAATCAGACCAGACTGGGTATACATTACAATGAATCTTAAATACTGTTTGCCTGTGTCGTCACTAATCAATAAAGAAGTTAAAATATACTCTACTATTTAATTCACGGTAATATAAACATGGCTTGATACCAGGGCTGCATACAGGGTTTTAGACGTCATGAGTCCAAATTTCCCCGGAGCAACCAACAAGGTCTAGACTGTACTTCGAATGATAATGTGTTTCTGATAAGGTTTTTCCACAAAATGCTCTATAATCTTCAATTCAATTCAAAGGTTGAATTATCACATACAATTATACAAGTACAGCAACAGTGAAATTAAATTGCAACCATTCCGTCGACTGTGCAAGAAAAATAGTGCAACCAGAAAATACATTTTAGATAAGAAAATAAAACTGAAAAAGGGAATAAAGTAACAGACTTAAATTTAGATAGAAAATATATATATATGTATATTTTCTATTTACCTTCTACCGCAATTAAAAATTCTGAATCTTTGATTATGCAAGTATGTGTCATTTCAAAAGTCTTACTACTTCAGAGGAGACGACTCCTACTCTACTAAAAGTTTACAAAGTCCATTGTCAGTGAAGGTTTCAAGTTTCCACATCAAGCTTTTCTACTCTTAATATTGATAGGCCGGCCTCAGTACAGAGAAAATTTAAACTTTAATCAACGGGTGTGAAAACACCATTGTAGTATCAGTCAACTGCAGGAAAAACACATTTTTGACTGGAGGGGGACTTTAAATAGGGTTATATTCTGGTGAAGGATTTTTTCCATTCCCTAAACTAAGTTTTAAAAAAAAAAAAATCACATTGAGTCTTTGAAAACCGACCACGTGTCCTGTACCATTGATGAAATTATATGTAAACTCCTTCGCAGTTCCTTTCAATCCTCCACATTCCTGTGAGCAATACACAAAAACATGGCCTTGGTGTTCTCTATAGCCCTGCTTTATGTTATATTAGTTGGTTTTCTCCAAGCCTGACCATTATGCTGTTCAGTGACCTCCAGCACCAAACTAGAACTCTTGCTCACTCCTTTTCCTTCTGTTTGTTTTGCTTGATGTTTCCTCAAATCGTTATTTTGCATTTCACCGCATTTTCTATCCAACTTCACGTTTTGGGTCCTCTTGACCCTTTTTTTTCTTCATGTCCTCTGTGCGCCCCATCCAGACCTTTGTAAGTCTGCTTGTCCACGGCTCTTCACTGTTTGATCAGGGAGTCGTAGGCACAGGAGAAGGGTACCCTCATTATTTAGATGAAAAGGTTCCACACATGAAACGCTCGTCTAAAAATATGCTAACCTCTCATCTGGCAGTGATCTTAGAGCGGCTGTCAGCGACTAACACGATCCCTCCGTCGGTGAACAAAAGGACTGAAGTGGCTGCCCGCTCATGGCATCGCAGTGTGTGAGGGATTGGGAGTGCTTAACCTTATGTTTTATTACTGGCAGGCTGATCACGAATACGGTTATGGTCCCGTTTTTGATGAGGGTTCTGCCTTTTTTCTAAAAATCCCTTTATATTTCTTGAAATGCACGGAGTTCTCTGCAGTGCATTCAAGTGTGCTGCTCTAACTAGGTCATCTGTGAATTTGCGGTTGATGAAAAATAGTATTTCTTGGCGGAAAAGAACATATCATTAGAGGGACACATTTGTCTTGTTTTTGATCTTATTGCAGCAATTATGACCTTTTTTATGCCTTTAGAATTGAATTTAAGGGGTCAGTCAGGGGATGAGGGGACCTGCTTACCTCTTGTCCCCCCCAATCATCCTCTCTCCCGCTCACTGTCTGGAGGTCTGTCAGGCACCTAACTCTAATCACAGCCAGCCAGTGAGCCTCTACCCTGAGGGGTCACGTGGGCCAAGTCGTCTAGTGTCCTTCCACAACTAATAACAGCTCTCCATCATCATCTCTGTCCGTCTCTCTCATCTCTCTGTCTCTGCGGTTACACCCTAAGCTCCCTGAGCCCGTCTGCTGGCCTGCTCCCGGCCGTTTTCATGGAGCCCAGCGGACTGAAAACGATGGAACAGGATGATCCGGCCAAGAATATATGTGACAAGACAAGACACTGTCAAGACAGTGAAAGGGAGACAGAAAGAGTGGGAAGCCTTTGCACTCTGCTTTCTAGAGAAAATATGCTGCGAGATAAAAATAGATAACGCCCGTAGAGGTTTGGGAATCTGTTGGTTTATTAATGAAATCAAATGCAGCTCGGAACACAAATATCTACAAACAGCAAAATCTGATAATAGAGAAATAATGGGATGAAAGCAAAAGCTGTGTGCGCTGAGTGTTGGGTCAAATCTATATTTGTTCAGCCAATCCTTCTAAATATGGAAAGTAAACAAGCAGACTGAGCGGCACGTTGGCCTTATGCAACAGCTTTTTAGATATTTAGACATTTATAATTAAAGCTGATAAGTGTTTTTGTCCACCTCGGGGCTGCAGAAACAAACTGTAAACAAAACATTAACGTTGTTGTGGTGAACATGTTCACGACCATCTGTCACAGAACAACACCTGACAAATGTCACCACCAACCCCTCAGATACATATTTAGCTGTTTTTGTAGGTGTTGACCAGCTTGTCCCTGACTGGCTGAGAAGGCACCAACATGTTCTCACTCCCAACTTACCAAACACATCAACTTTTTCAGTGGCAACAAGTTTTGAAACTGGGATGCTCTACCTACATCTCCAGCAACAGTTTAACATGTGCAGAGCTTAGAGTTTAGAAGCAGAGCCTGACGCTGTCAGCTTACTTGGATTGTGTTCATTTAGTATTTTTTTCCTTGATTTCTGTCCTCTTCCATGGTTTAGTGGGCTACAAAGTCAAATCTTTTTGTTATTTTTGGGGGTTTTAAGTGTGTGTATTGTTTATATTGTGCAGTAGATCCCGAGTCTGCACAGGGTGTTTTATTTTGAAAATTGACCAGATTCACTGTGCTGTTCAGATGTGTGACTTCCTGCCTTGCTTGATCTGCATATCTTTCACTTGCCCTTCCCTTTTCAGTGTTTTTTGCCAGCATATCAGCCCCTTTCCTGCTTCTACTGTTTTTTCTCATTACCCTTACCTGTGTTTGTCCGCCTACCTCCACTTGCACCTCATCCCCTTCATCAATTTAGTTTGTATTTAAGTCTGGTCTTTTGTTCAGTCATATCAAGTCATCCTGCTGAATTTCCATCATCCTGCTGTTGAGTATCCCTGAGCCTTGTGTTTCCCTGATGTGTCTTCGTGTTTGCGTTGTTCATTCTGCTGCTGTGACCATGAATAAAATTGAATCCATTGCACTCCCTGCCCTCTCGTGCACGTGGGTCCACCCTCCCTGCTTTAACGTGGTAAAAATATTTTTAAGGAGCCCATGGGACAATTTCCAGCCATGTTTGTGGCATCAAAAACAGGTATTAAACAAGAGGTTTTTCTGCCTAAACCTAACTACATCATAAACACAGTGTTGTTGCAACATATCCGCGAGAGATACGCCAGAGAGCTCCATAGAGCTGAAGGGAGCTGCAGAGCTGGTAATAACTCTTTGTCAGTTCATCACTCATGGATGAAATCATTTGTCACTAATCTACATCACAGCTGTTTCAGGAACGCATATACTTTCACTTGAATCGTAATTATCTCATAAAACAGCGGCGTTGTTTCCCTTGTTAAAAGGAGAATCTGCTTGGATAAGAGAAGAGACGTATGAGTTGTCTGTTCTTGCTGCAGGTCTGTGATATACAGGCAGATACTGTTGTGGTGTGCACTCAGACGCTAAGAACTGCTCATCAAAGCTTGCAAAGCAGCATCGAGATATGATCTATTTTTACTGCCTGTCACTCATCCAAAACCTAAGAATTGAATACTTGCAGAAGAGCCGGTTTTAGTCAATGACAGCTGAACACACATGCATGTATGAGCTGAGGGTGATGTGACAGTAAAATCATCCCTGAACAAATTTACTATTTAATATTAGTTCATCATCAGCTGTGTTGTGAGAGAAGTTTAATGTTAATCTGTGATTTGGAGCTTATAAAACCTGTCTTGTTCTAATTACATCTTAGAGATAAAATCTCATAAGACACCAATGCAGCTGTGATTACAGTTAATTATATTATTGTCAGTGGACACATTTTTGTTTCTTGCTGATCTGTTATCTCCAGACAAAGGCAGTGTTTTTTTCACTCTGTGATGTAAGTCAAAAGGTCCTCTAATCTCTTCTGTGGAGCTTCTTGTTATGTAAGTCGGTTTGGGTCACTGTGGTAGTCCGGCCAAAGCCCTGCGGTGGGCCGGACATAATCACCCACCTGCAGATAACTGTGATGGAAGCGCTGAAGCTGTTTGTGTTATTATCATCTCCGAAAGCTGCCGTCGCATGGAGGGGCTGCATCTTAATGAGCTCAGAGATTCGCCACACACAGAGACGCAACAGGGAAATAAATATGAATAAACCCAAAAGAGCTTACTGGACACGGACAACATCCACTCAGCACAGGAGTTTGTAAAAAGCTGCACAAACATGCAGCAGTTTCTGAAATGGAGCATGTCAAAGCCCGTCTCCATTCAGTACAAGCCAATCACACAGGCTGTCAATAATGGGATGTTCAAATAGCAGATTGCGGATCACTTTGAAAGTCATGAATGTCATCCTCTGTCACATTTCTTTTCGTTGCTTTCACAGTTGATAATTCACCAATACTGAGGTCTTCCACACTGTGTATATTGGTTTATATATTATATTGTCAACACTGGGGAAAAGTATAAATATAAAGCCTGAGTGGTACATTTGCTCTTCAGTGTGGTTGACCATTCGTAACCTTTAAATGAGAAACGTGCACCATGTTGCCGCAAAAATATGTACGCTCGAGAAACTGAAATCTCCGCTGGGAAGGAGAAAGACAAACCTCACCGACATCATCTTCAAGAAATGTCACGAGGAATAAGAGAGAAATAAATTGCAGAGGTCTAAACAGCCGGAATGAAAAGTAGGCTTTGCACAGCAGAAACACATGCACACACAGAGAATATGTGAGTGAAAATATCAAAAATAAGTGCCCACGTCCTGTCAGCAGTTATGAATTACCATAATGTTTTTAAAACTATAATAAAACAACCTCTGTCAGACATTATGCATATGATGCTGTTTACTGTATGTCGACTTTCTTTGAGAATTCACCCCCTTCGCTGTGTTATCTTGTTGTTTCTTGGTATTTATTGAAATGATCATTGTTTATTATTTGTTTTGGTTCAGACTTTTTCTCTGCCAATCCCGAGTCGTCAGTATTTTGCGGCCTGATAATGAGACTAAACGAGACTTAATGAGACTGGGGCTTGCCTCGCCTTTCTGTTTTCTCTCTCCCAGCAACACTAGTCTCGTGTTTAGGATTTTTTTCACCCACAATTACATTGTCTTAACAGCACGTGAGCTGCGTGTGAAGGAAGCTTGTTGTTTAGTGATTGACTGGATGTAGACTGTGGCACTAAACCCATCACTGGGTGCCAATTCCCATCTTCCTTCTACTATCTGCCTGAACTGTTTTCAAAAATGCCCATTGCTAGGTGAAACAACCACCTCCAACCTGGAAGCAACATGTTGAAAATGGCGAGTTACTCTAACACTAACCTGGTTGCCAACAGCACAAACTTGAACAAGCCAGCAGCTGTTGATTTTCGTTTGCGGGTATTTAGCCATTTTAATGCCAGGATTCCCCTTGTCCTTGCCAGGACTCCCCATGTGCAAACCAAGATTCCCCTGATGCCATTTTGCAGCGGCACCATCGCTGCATTCTGGGTAAAACACTGCCCAAGAAGATTGCGATTTGTTTAAAGATGTTTTTCCCACCATTACTGGTGCTGCTTCTCCAGGAGCGGCACAGCCAGATAGGTCTGCAGTGTGCCCACTTGTTAATCAATCAGGATGGCGTCATTCTCTTGGATGGATTAAAAACTAGAATAATAATACGCTAAAACGAGTCGGCAAATATTAACCAAAGTTAGCAACTATCTGGTGAACGTAGTGATGCATGTAGGTAATTATGCGTCAACAGTTTGCTCCACACTGACAGTGTTTGGGAGCTTGTTTTTGATATATTGTTCTTGTTGTTGAGTCTGAAGAAGAGTCGATGATTTGAGGATGAGATTAAACTCTTAAAGATCAAGGGCTCTATCTTAACGATCTGAAATGCAAGTATCAAGCGCAAAGCGCAAGTAGCTTTGTGGGCGGATCTCAGGCGCTGTTGCTATCATGCCGGCGGGATAAATGACTCTTGCGCCCGGCGCAAATCTAAAATGGGTTGGTCTGAAGTAGCTACATTAGTCATAGGTGTGGTTTGGGCGTAACATGCAATAAACCAATTAGAGCGTCATCTCACAGTCCCTTTAAAAGCAGGCGCGCTTGTTTCATGGCGGATTGCTATTATAACGGCAGATTTGCCAGGCGCACGCCAGGAGCGGTTCACAGCCGAGGAGACCGACGTTCTCGTCAGGGCCGTAAAAGACCGAGAAGTGGCACTGTATGGGGATGGGAGAAACCCACCCAAAAAAGCATCTGAATAAGCGCCACTGACTTTAGACTAGGTTTTTCCTGGTCTGTTGCACAAGTGTTTTCTGAAATGGCAAAATAGCACCAGGGAACGTTTGCACCGGAACACGCCTCCTATTTTCGCTGAACCGCCCCCGGGAGCGCAAAGTCATTCCCTAATTTAAGGACGTGCGTCTGTGGAGGGAAAATTCCAATGTGCCGAGTGCAAAATAGAGCCCGATGTAGTTTCATTAAGACAACAAGGAAACACAACAACAGTGACGGACGGACGGTGATGAAAACCATCATGGTCTCATTTTGGAGGAGTCAGACTTGAAGGTGGATTAAAATGAATGAATCAGGTAGGAAATAAAAGTTCTGTGAAGAATACAAATCCAAACCTCCCTGTTCTTCTTCTGCTGCTCCTCCTTTAACTCCTCCTGCTCCTCCTTTAAGTTGGACTGAAAGAGAAGAACAGATAAAAAATAATAACAAGAGAATAGATATTGAATCTTGAATCTATAGTTTTTTTTATTGTGGGGGGTTTTCTTAAAAAAGCGTTTTTTTTATGAATACCTACATATTTCAAACATACAATATCTATTTTTTCCTTCTGTTTTATTTCAGTATTATTGTAATCATCAGATTTATTGGCCTCATTGTCTCCCGACATGTTTTAATCCTGGTTCAAACATGTACAGCACTTTGTAACTCTGTTTAGAAGTGCTGTTGAAAAAAATATATTATTATCATCATTTCTCTAAATGAGAGTCTGACTGTTGTTGATTATGGATTTTAAGTACAAATGAGAAACTCAACTGTTCCTGTGGTTGGAAGTTTCACATTTGGACCAGTAATACGATTTAAAATTAGTTTGTCTCATGTTTTTACTTAAATATGCATGTGTAGAGCTGGCCAATCAGAGCCTGGCAACTGATTACATGTGTTACCCTAAATGAAGTCATGGAGACTGATGACTATCATCCTTTTTCCTTCAGCAAAGGTAAAGTTTACCCACTGATTTAATTTCTCCTATGATGGAGTCACGGTCAACAAGTTTGTCAGTGAATAAAGACATCATGTCCTGACCTCATCACCTCCACCAGCCCACATCATACCTCAGACTAGACTACACAAAGAAGTGTGTCCTAAAGCCTCCACCCTGTCTGGACTACCTCTGCCTCCACCACTGGTCCCAGAGCCAGTGAACCAGCTCCCTGAAGGTTTTTACTCCCTGAGCTTTGTGTGACTAACAATCTTTGAACTGAAGTGAACAAAATGATTCAGGTTAACTGTGATTTTCACCTCTACAGCGGTCCAGCACACTCAAAACTGGACTTTCACATACTGACTGTGAATCCTCTTTACTGGACCAAAACCATCAGAGACACAGCAACTCACTTCACTCTGTTCTTTCAGCTATTAATATAACACAGGTAGAGATATCTGGAAGTTGAATGTTGTGTTATAGTTTGAGAGAGTCTGCAGTGGTTCATGCTGGTGACAGGAAACACATGTTTTCATT
>OMLP01001767.1:0-12732 GCA_900302685.1 Spondyliosoma cantharus
CAAGATACAATGTGTTTTTATTAGTGAGCTTCTGAGGTGCTGTTGGGCAGATTACCTTTGCACAAACCAGGCAAGCTGCCTCACCCTGTTTTCAGACTTTATGCTAAGCTAAGCTAACTAACCAATGGCTCCAGTCTTCTATTTGGCATAGAGACATTAGAGTGATCTCCCAGAATGATCCCTTTAATAATGTTGGACTTTTTAAATTATTTTTTTGAAGAAAAAGACATTGTGTAGTTAAACAAATGTAATTCAACTGTATTAGTAGTTATCACTTTGTAAAAAACACACAAACCTGTCATATAATAAGTGGCGTAAAGTGGAAATTTAATATATCTTAAATTGTTCAATGATGACCCTCAATGGTGATTTAAAAACACTGTAGATTTCAAAAACAATTCACTCAGACTGGTCCCAGGCAGAGTGACAGACAGAGAGATTTGTTCTGTTTTATATGCAAATAGGGTTGCACATCTTCTGCACTAGTGATCGAGCGTGCACTTGGTATTTGCTCACTGGAAGGATAATGTCGGGGGAAATGAAGGGAGCAGGGTAGGGTTGAATCTTAAAGGCTGTTGACACCTGACATTAACATGCATTTTTGTGAGTCATTTTGTTACATTTGACATGTATACAGTCAATATAATCTTTAATAAATCTAGTGGAAATGACAAAATCAGTTGAAACTATGTTCAGACAGCTCCTTAATATTGTCAGGTAACAGGTTTTAGGCATGGAAACAGACGGGCTGGTTCAGTGATGCCGCTACAAACTTACAGTTTGCACAAGGAAAGAAAAAAACTTCACAGGAAGGCACGGATGATTTAGAATTTGCCACAGCTTTTTTTGCACAGTTGGTTTAGTTTCTCCTCACTCAACAACTCTCAAAATTGTGCTTATTTTTAAGCGAGTCTGAGGATATTGTGGTTTCTAGTTTAGAGGTGAAAAATCAGTTAAAACAGACAGCGTGTTCACAAACATCTGCTGCTCCTTGGCAGGTATAACGGCTCAAACACGTGTTTTGCATCACAGTGAACCAAATTGAAATCAAACACTGTGCTTTGCGTATATGAGAATCCTGTCGTGGCTTCTTCTTCTTGCTTCCCCTGGGTGTCAGTTGAGTAGGGGGCCTTTTAATGTCTCCCAGGATACATTGCTAAAAGAATGTGGTCATACAGTATATGCATATCCCTGAGTGATTGAGCTTCGATTTACAGATTCAATTGTCTCTTTCCACATATGTCATTGAGACATTGTTAGAAACAACTTTTCAGTTTTCATTGCATAACCTTTTCATCATCTAATTCTAAAAAGGAAGATATCAGGGCTCAAGAAAATTTCCTCTGAAGTCTTCTGTTGCCAAGCTGTTTGACAAAACCCGCGGGTACACAAATCCAGCGGGCAGGGACAGAGAGAGCATCAGGAGACAGAGGAAAAGACAAGGGAGGAGGAAGGAGTTACCTGAGGCTCCATGGGCCGGTGCATGGCGGAGGCCTCAGAGGAGGAGCTGCCGTTGGAGAATGGTTCAGAGGAGCGGGGAGGCAGGGGGGGCTGCTTGGGAGGAGGGGCGGTCTGAGGGGAGCCCTGAATGTTCTTACGGTACCGCTCGTCGGCCTGGGATGAGGGGAATTGGTACAGGATAGAGATGGAATGAGGGTCAGGTGAAACATTTAAATGACTGAAATAAAGTAGATAAAGGTCAAGTAGAAAGGAACCACTTCTGAAGGATTTTAAGCCAGAATGAATTGCTTTCTTTTCTGATTCAAAATGGTTCCCATCTCCTTGTTTTTTCTAACATTATTGTCCCTTAGGAGTCATTTGTCATACTCAAAAACTTTCATATTTGACTGACAAGGACAACCATTGACAGCAATTCTAAACATGCTTTAAGCCCATTCGAGGCAGCCATACAAACAAGTATATGTGCACAGACAGGAGACAGGACTTTTTAAAAACACATTTGGGTGCTTAACGGAGGAAAAAAATCATTGTTAATGACACGGAACAGCTCAGTCGATGACAGGAGAAACTGCTTTCGCATCCTGCATGTTAGTCTGGGCCTCAGCCATCGTCATGCAATGGCCCAATCCACACACATCGATAGTCAGAACAGCCTAATTAAAGAATAATATCATAGGTAGGCCATTCAAGATCAAGAGAAATTCCTAGAAACTGTGGTTCCGTCAGTGGATAAAAGAATAAAAAATGATGGGAACTAAATAAATAAAAGCTTAAAAGAGGGTGATGGAAATAGGAAATAGGTAATGTTGCGTATTTTTTCACTTTCTCCCAAACCTACAAATGTATTATTTCTCTTTCTCTTGTTCAGCCTGTTTAGAGTGACAATTGAGACGATGGTTTTAGTAGTCCAGGAGACGAGCAACATTGCAAGTGAGAGCGAGCGCTAAGAAAGAGTGGAGGAGAACAGCCCGGTTTTATTCAGGACATAAAAAGGCTGGTTGCTGGTGGCTGCGAGCCTGTGGGATTCCTTTCTCTACCATACCCAAAGGGGTCTGGCTGAGAGGGCCTGTGTGGTAACAAATGAGTTACTGCTTTGGAATAACAAAATAACAGAAAACGCCAAATTATGTTCATCTATTTTGGTTAAAAAGAAGCATTATTTGCTGCTCGCACCACCTCTATCATCATGGTCACTGAGGCTATTTGAAAACAAGCAAGAAGAAGCTGAAAAGAGCAGGCAGCGCCAAGGAGGAAGTTCACCTCTCTGATAGGCTGAGGGGGATGACTGACAGGCTCTGCGGACCTATCGGGCTCCAAACTTTCTGCCTGGGGAGGTTCAGAGTCAGTGGGGGTTTCAGTCTGAGGGGGGGTGGGGCTGGGACAGGTCTCATCAGAGTCGGTCCTCTCTGGCACCGCCGCCTGGGATATTTCCGAGGGGACTGTCTGAAGGGCTCTGGAGGACTCATAAGCACCTTTTGCTACAGAAACAGCACTGTCAAGGACATGGGCTTGAGGGCTTGTGGGGAGGACTCTGTCAGGGGGAAGGGTGGAGGTCTGTGGAGGTTTGCTATGGTCTGAGGAGAGTTTGCTCTTATCGCCGGGCTGCTGTTTGGATTCGTGCTGGAGCGACAGCAGGTAGGCCTGCTCCTGCTGCAGGCGCTTATGGAGTCGCTCTGCCTTGCGCTGCTCCTCGAGCTCCCGCCACTTGAACTCCTATCGCAGAGTGTGGGGTTGATTCAAGGTGGTGAGAAGAGGCCGAGAAGCTGGCAGCCTGCCTCAGCCTGACAATCTTAGGCTGACTATAAATCACTGCGTAATCTTTCAAATCCCTCTCTAAAACACACTTATACAGACAGACTTTGGCAGCATTTTTTAGCTTTATAATCCACTATCTCCATTTTATTTATATGCAATACTTTTTAATAATGCTGTTGACTCTGAAGGTAAGCATACTGTTACTGTTTTACTCTTATGACAAGAATAACATGAAATTGAATCAATCTAATAAAATAGTAGCAGCAGAGTTTGGAATTCCAATCATTTGACAAATGTTGGATTTGGTTAAAATAATACAGAATGTGATTTAAAAAATACAAAGGTAATGCAAAGGTTTATAATGCAAGGGATTCAACAATTTGACAATCTGAAGATGACTCTCTGATTTGCACAGTTTTTAAATCAAGGAGGAACTCATAGTTAAATAAGTCAAGTCCTTAACGGTGATGCCATGTGATTTGTATGAAAAGTTTACCTTAAAAAACTAAATTAAACTACAGGAAACCAAAAAAGCGACACTACTGAAAACAATCCAAAAAACATCAGGGGTCATTTGGGCAGATATAGACAGTAGCACACATTAATAATATTCTTGATGCAGTGTGTGGTGTCTGTGTGTGACTGACCAGTAGCATGGCCTGTTCACGGAGCAGCTGCTCCTGCAGCATCTCCAGGTGTCTCTGCTCTTCCTCCAGCTGACGCCTGATGTACTCCTGTCAATCAAAACAAAGCAACCAATGTTGTCAGTGGGCATCCACAGAGACCAAATCATGAGTAGGAATACAAAGCTGAGCTATACATCCCATTGCCGCTTCTGATGTTTTTTGCCTTACAAAGAGTGTCAATTAACAATTTACTTAAACTGTGCACCACAGTCAACAATGTGGCAGGTGTGCAACATAAGTCCCTGACTGCAGAAGGATCTAGCAAGGACTTTGTATTTTTTCTGCCACTGTACAGCTTTATTTCTATTCAAGCCAAGATACACGGTAAAAGTGTACACAGTAATTGCAGCGTTACATAATTATTAAGTTTACAGAGCTTTGGTACCATTTCCTTTTCTGTGATGTGGTTTTTGTGAAAACAGTGCTAGGGCCTGTTCTTAATCATAACCTTAGCACAGACACAGCTTGTGTTTCCTGCATTTTAAAAAAACGCCACAGCCCTTAGAGCATCCTTGCTTGATACATCAAAAATCATATATGTTTACAGCTGACCTGTTCGCGATCATTCCTTCTCTTCTCATCCTCAGCACGCCGGCGTTCCTCCTCTTCTTTACGTCGACGATCCATCTCTTCAACGCGCCTCTTGTCCTCTTGCTCACGGCGTCGCTGCTCACGCTCCTGTTGCCTCCTCATCTCCCGTTCGCGTCGCTGTTGCTGCAGGGGGTAGGGGTCAAAGAATTGTCAACATTTCTCAACAAAAAACCTGATTTTAAGCAGTCCGGTCACATCTTTTGAAAGCACGATGGGAAAAAAAAACCCTACCTCCTCCAGCCTTCTCCTCTGTTCCTTCTGTTGCTCAATGCGTTTCTGCCTTTCAGCCAGTAGTTGGCGCTTGTACTCCTCCTGCTCCCGGAGCTGCTGCTCCTGGAGGAGCTGCTGGCGACGGAGGGCCTCTGATCGCTCCTTGTTCTCCTGCTGCAGGCGGATGAAGTCACGCCGCAGAGTCGACTCACCTGGTACATTGACAATGGAGCTAAATGATGGGAGGAAATGGGACAGAGCATTAGGTTAGACACAAGAGAGACTTTAGATGCACTGATTTTAATGCTGTATCTAACGGACCATACCTGGGCTCTCCCTCCTGCTCTGGAGGATCCTCTTCCTCCTCCTCACTGCCACTGTACTCATACTCTGTCTCATCTGTATAAGAAATAAGAATCACTCTGAGTCCAAGAACTTCAGAAGAGCACAAATTTGAAGGTTTCCAGGTTTCCTGTGATATTAAACAAAAAAGAGAAAGACAGAGAGACATACGCACCCTTCTCTCCCCTCTTCTTCTTGGTACGGTCGATGTGGTCTTTGAGCTGAATGCGGACTTGCCTCTCGTTGGGTTGGTCTCGGATGAAGGGGTGCTTCAGGAGCTGCTCCGTCGGGGGCCGCTGCGTGTAGTTCTTCACCAGACAGCCCTCGATGAAACTAAAAAACTTTTTGGACCTGTGAGGATTGCAGAGGAAGAGCAGGGAGTTAACAGAGAAAAACAATGCGTGGCAGACAGGGTGACGCATATAAAAAGAGACAGTGGGTGCCAGACAAATATTTCAGCCATGGAAAGATAGAGCACATCCACGGATCCTAAGTAAAACGGACATTTCTGCAAACAAGCTCCGAGTCCAAATTAACAACAGCCCCTCTACTACGGGCTCTGGTTTCTCTGTGTTCATTGAGGTTTATCCATATGGACAGGCATCATTGAATCGTTCATCACATGTATGCCATGAAGACTCTGAGATATTGGGTACAGACAATGAAATTATCGTCACAATCGCACCTGCTGATGAAAGCACGGGTTCATTTCACTTTCGATTAAAAAAATGAAACGATTGAACAGCAAATAATCTTTTTTTTTTTTTTTTAATGCAAGATAATAATCTATCCATCTATAATAAAGTCAATGCTGATCCATAACACAACTTCTGTTGCTCACAATAGGAACTAATCCATCTTAGCTCCGCCAGCTACAAAAAATGTTAGAAGTTGGGAGTTTTTTCTGCTGTGTGTGCCAGGAGAGGCTGAGCCTGCCAGAGCAGGTGTACCACAGATGTTCAGCTCAGCAGCAAAGCACCGAGGAAAGGCCAACAAACTCTGATTCAAGCCTCTGTAGCTGCCTTGTCTGTTGTCAGAGATAAATTCAAAATGCACAGGCACACAGAAAGAGGCCAAGTGAGAAATATATAGTAAAAATATCTTATAAAAACCTCCTGTGTTCCGATTCATTAGGGCGTAAAGAGGATTGGAAAGGATAGAAATACTCACACGTGCACGAAGAACACGTCCTTTGTGCATGGTACTCACCATTTTTTAGACTTGAGCCTGGGAGGAGGATTTCTTGGAATGAGGAAAAGTGCACGCATAGGGTGCATGTCACAAAGCGCTGCAAGAAGACACGTACAAAGCAATAAGAATTTAGAGACTAGTCAAACACAAACACACTAATATTCAGAAAAAACTGCTACACTCACGTGGTGCTCCTTCAGCCATTTCAATAGCTGTGATGCCACAAGACCACAGGTCACTCTGTGAAAGAAGAGGATGCTCATTAACCAAAACCACACAAACACGCATGCCTAAACAAATCAAGGTGCTTACAGGTACAATGCACCCGTTTCTCACAATAACATCATGTCAAGATTGCGTGAGACTTCTGCAGAGGCTCTTACCCTGTAGTCGTATGTGGCATCTGGGTTCTCGTCACAAGCGATGACCTCAGGGGCCATCCAATAAGGAGTCCCGATGAAGGTGTTTCTCCTGCCTACTGTCCGGTCCAGCTGAGCACTCACGCCAAAGTCAACTAGAGAGAGTGATTAGAGTGACCACCGTCAGACTCAACGTCGAATTAGACATTCATTTGATTTCATTATTTTCATACTTTATCAGTCACACCTGAAGCAATTTAGTGCTAAGAAATAGACATATTCACACGACGGCAATTTTCCTCTGCCCACATTCAGGGTGGGAGGCTCAAATGATGGAAAAATTTCATAATACTGCATTCACTACCACTTAACCGATTGTTAACCGATTACTCAGCAACTGAAAAGACAAATTATAATGAGGGACACTGATAATACTTTAGCTATCTTTAACAATATCCAAGGTTAGAATTCAACCACCTCTAAACTAACATTACCATTCATTAGTGTAAAACGTTGCTATAGCAAAGGTTCAATTTAAAATTTTCAAATATCACTGCACATTTTGGAGGCATTCCTTTTAAACCTGGACATAACATGCACTGGGTGTAATTAATAAGGAATAACAAAAAATAGAGAAAAAAAAAGCAGATACAATTATACATATGTCAACAACTCCTGTGATCCATTTGTAACAACAGAATTTTGGTCACCAAAGCTTTAAAAGAACTAAAAACACTTTTTCTCAATAAGCTTCATTTCCACATTTGTCTCCCTGTTTCTTTTTTCTTACAGCTTATAAGTGGATGGGGCTTACTTGGGAAAACATGATACCATGTAAATCCTTGCTCCAATCAGATTTTATGGAAATGTGTATTGAAATATAAAGACAGTTGTGGGGTTGATTGCTTTTATTGTTGCCACTGTCACTCAAATCTAATCAAACCACACCAACACATAACTGAGCAAACTCTTTATATACCTAAATAGTTTTTTTCTTAGATTGTTGATAACTTAGTCATGAATACATAGAATATGCACAGGATCTTTCTCATCCCACAATCAAGTCAAGAACATGGTTTTTGATTGACAACCAAATACTTCACCATGCTTGTCTAGAAGTTGTATACTTTTACTCACAATGAGAACTGACAATAGATCCTAAACAAAGCAAACAACGGGAAAAATCCGCGTTGCCACTCACCAAGTTTGACTTCGGCATTCTCTGTCAACAGGACGTTCTGGCCTTTGATGTCACGGTGGATGACGTGGTGGGCATGTAGGTGGGCAAGACCCTGAGGAGAAGGAGAGAGAAGAAGAAAGACACAGGACATGACTACGGTGAGCCGAGGCGAGGCGAGGCGAGGCGAGGAGAGGAGAGAGGAGGCTCACCCTGAGGATCTCTCTGGAGATGTAGGCTATCCAGTCTTCCTTGAGCTGGTTCCCTTTGGTGTTCTTCACCAGGTCTGTGATCGAACCAGCTCCACAGAACTCCATCACCAACTGAAAGAACAGGTACAAAATATGAATGATCAGGAGGGAAGCCCATGATATCTGACCAAACAATGATAACATTAATATGCATAATGCTTGTAAACACTGCCCAAATATAAGGAGGCCACAGTGGTATGAAAAAAAAGAGGAAAATACTAGAGGGCTAGGGAGAAAAGAAAAATTGGAAATTTCATAGAGCTTAAGATAATTGAAAAATTAAAGTGGTTGGAAGAAAAAAATCATTGCAGCTGGTCATCTTCAATTTCTGAAGTGGATTTGAGGGCTTACCCATAGCTGGTCGTCGTGCCCCGGGGGGCTCTTCTTAATGAAAGCACCATAGTAGGTTGCTATGTTTCGGTGGTGGGAATACTTCTTTAGCATATTGATCTCAAGTTTAATTTCCTCCTCTTCATCCTGGACACAAACAAACACAAACGCGTTACAGAGGCACAAAAACACAAGTGGGTGTTTATGTTTTATGGTGACAATAATAATCACTGTGTAGGCATCACTGGTCATCATTTGGCCTTCAGTGACATTTTATGTCAGATTCAAGTCAATGCACTTCCATACTTAGGGTCATGGTAAGTGTCAAGCTGTGCGACAACGCCCCGGTGTTTTCATTTCAATCTGACCAGGCCTTATTGGACCAATGCGTCTTGGACTCAGCTACATAACAATGCAGTAGGAGTCGTCCATCTACTGGCAAATGATTCCTTTGTTTAGAGATTAATGATGCATGAGTGAGTCTCGTTGTGACTTGATGTGAACAGTAGCCATTATCAGTAATCCCTCGTAAGGAAAACTAAATATACATTAGATCAATGGCAATCCCCCACAGATATACATTAGTGTCGGGCTGACATTATCCTAACTGGAATTAAAGAGTCCAGCCCTGCCTTACCTTCAAAAACACAGTAAATATCATGTATACTGGAAGTAGAATCACATAATGAAAGTGCAATAAATCACCAGGAAATGGATGGCTTTAAAAATCAGCAACCTAAAAAATAGAACTGATAACCAACGCTGAATGTAACAGCGAAATCAGTGAGTTTATCCAGAGTTTAAAAGCTAAATCAGTGCAGTGTTTAGCGTCTGTTGGAAACGGCCTTAACTGCAAGCAAAAGAAGCAAACCTGTCCAGTATCACATCTTGATAAAAAGGTCACAGCTAGCCACAGCGCTTGCTCCCTGCTTGCACCCAATAGCAACTTGACAATGATCAACAGTGACACGCTAATTGAACACATGCAGGGAGATCAGCCCGCGAGTGGTTTGCTTTATGGTTACACAGCCTCTCCTATAGAAAGTACAGTGGGAGGAGGGGGACAGAAACCAATGGCGGGGGGTGGGTGCAGAGCATTATCACTGCAGACTACAAAGTGTTGGGTTCACCGATTTTATTTCACTTATCGTCAAACCACAGAAAAACTGTGGTGAAATGAAAAGAAAGATGGTGATGCCATGTGTATGCATCACCAATAGCAAAATGGCAGTTGGCTGTCTATGCAGGCAGCCATACTGCTGCTGCATGACTCGTTTGAGTTGACGTAAGCCTTTCTGTTGTGCGCACCCCCAACTCCAGCCCTCCCCCTCTCTGCTTTGCAGCTGTTGGATTATCACACTCCCCGGCAGTGAAAGCCTCGCTGCCACAGGTCAGGTGGGGAGGTGAGGGAGAGAATGACACACTCATATGGTGATGTGTGTCAGAAAGAGAGAGAGAGAAAGAGAGAGGAGGAGGAGGAGGAGGTGGTGTAGAGATTTGTAATCTGACAGCACTGAGGATATGAAGGAAAACAACGTGTCAGCGTACAATACACAATTATTAATCTGTGGTACTGGATCTCTACCTCACTGTCGAGAGGTCCGGCAGCCACACAAGAACAAAGCCACTATCTGCACAAATCGTCCAGTCACCTCTGCACCAGAGGATTGGAGATGATTTCAATATAGAACATAATAGAGCTTAAGTACAAACGGCATCCATTTTTAGCTTCAGGGCTAAATGGCAGCACAGCGGAGGAGTGGAGGAGTGTTCGGATTTGGGAATGTGGAGCAGAGATGAGAATGTGGGTCAGAGTTACACTGGACAGGCAAGCGTGCCTGTGGATGAGCTCTACAGCCAGGACAGAGGAGGAGAATTGCATCATGGCTCACGAAACCTCAGTGATGATGAAAATAAAATGTGGAAAACCACTTGGGTGTAATTAAGATACGATGAAGCCTCAATGGGCTGGCCCAACATGTTTTAGCACAATACACCAACTTTGAACATTAAAGCAGCTACAAGAAACTTGGAGCTAAAAGAAATGTTGATTCTGGTCGCCCCTGTGGACAAAATTAGTAAAACACCACTACTTGTGTCTTAAGAACTTTATCTGACTAGCACGTGCATTTGCTTTGGAAGCAAAAGAAAGAAGCAATGTATTACATTATTTGTGGGTATTTGTATACATTTTTTACTTCTTTAACATAGCTGTTGATGAGGTAAAGTATCTATTTCAGGCTATGCGAGATCAATACCTGTAACATGATGAGGGTGAAACAAAGTCAACTGTGTTTTAGCACCGTACCACCGGACTACAGACGATAAAAATAATTTAAATTAATGATATATCTGTGAAATTAGATTCTCCTCATACTTGTGCTTCCTTTTAATGACTACTAACAATCATTTCAATTGCTGACGAGTCTGACGATTCTTTTCATGAATAATTGATTGTAATATGCAACGTCAGAAAATAGTGAAATATTCCAAAGACAATTTCTACATCGAAAAAGTTTCACAGTCTATACAACCGAATCACAATGAATGTTTACAATTTGTCATTTTTAATGACGCTCATTGAAAGTCTATACATCCAATTCATCTTAAATACATGTTCAATGCTGTCATAGCTTATCAATAACAAAAAATGTAACTAACATTAGGTTGTACACCTAATTTACATGTTGGGCCACAGACTACAGAAAATGACAACTTAAGTTAACAGAAACAAGCAGTCAGATATGAGTCACTAGCAAAGCAACGCAATACATAAAATAAGCACAGTAGAAAATGTCAGATAAGTTGGACCACCATATTTTACTATATATCTCTTTAAATGTTGCAGTACAGCTTAAAAAGGAAACACAAATAAACAAGTTTGCCATTTTCACATGTCAGTTTTCTATCTGAATGTAACGGTTGTTGTTACTGTGATGTCACAGTGATTTGGTCTATAACCTCTGATAGTGCAGTTTAATGCAAATTCAATCAAAGTCAAATGGACTTGAATGAACTTTATCGGTTTATTAGTGGCGAAAACACAATGAATCATTCAATGTTGTGCAGGTAATAAACATCTGGTTTATAATAGCTGGCTCTAGCCCCAGCGAATGTTAAAGGCACACACCCAATAATCATATACACTGCTAACTGGAGCAAACACTGTAGGTGGGTGCAAAGCCTTTAAGATGCAGATAGGTGACAAATGACAGGAAATGATCAAGAAGCGTCTCAGTGAGCTGCTGGCCCACCGTGAGCCTCCAAAGCAGCTTCAGTGCACCATGGCACAGATTCTACAAATCACTGAAGCTCTACTTTGATTGAGATAATTAAATATTTACATCTACAATAAATCAATCAGTGAGCCTAAAATGATTCACCTATCATGTTTTTCAACAAAATGACTGACCTTTAGTTTGATATCTTATATATTAAATAATGGGCTATTTCACTTTAAAATGAGAAACTACTGCAGAACTAATTAAAAAACTAACATATGGTAAAACCGGTTAAGCCTCAGTCTGTACCTGCTCACACATGATTCCCATAAAACAGAAGCATTGATGATAATAGGTTACTACATGTCGAGAGGGCACACCTACAGCAGTATACTGTCATCCAGAGGAGGAAGTGGTTGGGCAACATTTTACACACGGGTTACACATGATAACGAATCAGACAAGTGTGTCAGTGTGACTCATCATGACGTAGCTTTAGGTGAGGAGTGGCAGCAGGCAGGCAAGTTGGGGCATACAGCTTTCTGCTGTTGGCGTCAGTAGCCTCTTTAACCTCCTCAGAGTTGTGTCGATCACAGTACCAGTGTATGTTGGGAATATGTGGCACTCGATGATGGTAAATGTGTCCTTATAAGGGTTGTGAGGCAAGGTTGAAATTTAACTGATGACTTTATCTTTTTCTCTCCCGGGATGTTGATGAACTCAAGGCCATAAGTGCAACCAGAATTCACCAGAAAGGCGCATGTTGTGTACAGTTACACCCATATTCCTCCATCATTATTATCGCTGTGTGGGTGGTTGGCCCTGCTGGCCTTCACTGCCTCTCCGAAACCTTCTGCTTTGTGTTTCTGCACATGTGCACTGCGTGGTTGTGTGCGTCCTCTCGTCTGCAGACAGGACCTCCCACAGCTGAGGGCAGCCTGCTGGCTGCTAAATGACGCACTTCACTCAATAAGCATCCTGTTGCCTCTACCCTTCCTCTGCTGTTTATTATGGGGAGGGGGGTCATTACAGAGCATGGCATTTTCTCCTCTGCAAGCTTAAAAACATTTAGACGTCAGATCCAATGGAATGTCTACTAATTTTAATATCAACCAGACAAAGACCCAATTTATGATATAATGAGGGGTGGGGTGGGGG
>OMLP01001767.1:12752-27239 GCA_900302685.1 Spondyliosoma cantharus
GGGAAAACACTCCTAACAAACAATAACCCTAACAACTAGCTCTTAACTTCATGTATTTAAGTTGCAACAAAAAACTCAACAAACACCGGACATTAATGATCTGTAGGTAGAAAGACACACCGTACCAGTATATATTTTGGGTCTGTGTGTTAAACAAAAAAGAAAAACCAACAGACTGTAAAAAAGTGAATTTCCCCAAGCTGCAATAATACATTTTAATGAAGTGTAAATTAAATAGAAGCACA
Source organism: Spondyliosoma cantharus (assembly GCA_900302685.1). Taxonomy (NCBI): domain Eukaryota; kingdom Metazoa; phylum Chordata; class Actinopteri; order Spariformes; family Sparidae; genus Spondyliosoma; species Spondyliosoma cantharus. The sequence goes on from OMLP01001767.1 coordinate 12,998, forward strand.
TATGTGAAGCCAGTAACCAAAATGTGATTGAAAACAGGTGAAATTGTTTAATTTCTCAGATGGGTCATTCTGATTGTCGTCGTCATTAGTGATGACAAAGTAAAGTTATCAGGCACTAATACTGAAATAAAGCCTATCATGGTGTGCCTAATTTGTCGGCCGTTGTACCCTCTGCACAGGGACTGCCGTTCATGCTTACATTGTGACGTCAAGCCAAAAAAATATTGTTTATCCTTACCTCCGTGACATCCATGACTTTAATGGCAGCCAGCTGTCCAGTCTTGACATGACGTCCCTGTGAAAAGACAAAAACAGAGGTGAGCTAAAAAAATAAAAAAAAATCACTGTAATCTTATTAACTGTTAAATGAATGGTTAAATGAAATGGGGAAATGTGTGCAATGTAACACAGAATGTAAAAGCATTTCAGTAAATTTCCTCAGAATTTCATCACCTTCCAAGTTATCAATTTGTATTTTTTGCATATGTAGACATGTAGAAGCTGCAGATTGTTTTCTGCATTATTAGTTAACTGCATTAACTGATTTTTCTCATAAAAGAAAATTCAGGATATAATTCACATCAATTGATTAACTGAAATCAATTGTTTAAGTGTTTCCATCATCAAAAAGTACAATCTACAATCCCATGGTTTAATAAACCTATTACATGAGTTACATACCACAGATGAGTTGATTATTCCCAAGCTTTACAGTCCCAACATTCCCAGACTCCTCTGGTCTCCAAACACCATACTGCCACTCCTTACATAAACAAAGGACCGAAATAGAAGCCTCTACTCTGCATCCATTCCTCCCATCCCCTGCCCTGAGACATAAAACATGGGACATATCGGGAAGCTGGCCCCACTGGGTACGGGCATTCCCCTTCTGACTCTTTAAGACAACACTGCAGTGATAAGGCTGCCGTGTCTCTGCTGGTCACTGCAGCAACTGTATCAGGGACACGTACATTAATACCCTGCACAGACCTCGTGCACGGCTGCGGAAGGAAGCAGCATGCAAATGAACAGTCATACCGACTCAGACTCACACATGAACACCCCCCACCAACACCGCCACCATCATCTTAGCCAATGCATTCCATCGTTAATTGAAACTGTATGGATTATGACAATAAAAGCTATGCGGGCTTATGGGCCCCTTTCTTTTCACTGGGCAGGAGAGGGGGACGACAGATACACTTTACAATGCCTTTAATCCTCTCCACTTTGATCCCATGGGTCGCCACTACAAAAACAACACTGAAACTGACATTATGACTGTCAGCTCCATGGCTACTAGCGCTGATGCAGGCCGCACCACTGGGTTACCCATTATAGGTGTTACAAGACAAATTCCGTAGTCTACCTCACTCCTACGCCTTAAGTGCAATTTGTTTGTCAATTGAAAACATGTAGTGACAGGATTTATTAATTAAACTATAGCTGCAACAGTTTACAATTAGGTGCTAACTTTTAAATCTATTGCCGACTGATTTGATTGATTAATGGATTTGAGTAATTTAAAAAAAAGAAAATATGTCAAGATTCCCTGATTCGAGCTACTTAGATTTGCTATGTTTCTGATGTCTTTCCTCCTCTATTGAACCAAATATCTTTGCGTTGTGAAAAAATTAGGGAATGGGTCCTCGACTTGCCTTATCGATGGACTCAATTTGACTTACTTAATACAACCTGTGATTTGACTTGCCCAAGAAAGAATTACTTGGGACTTACTTGAGACTTGGACCAACTGATCTGATAATTTGATCAATGACTTGCTCTGAAGATGAAAACAGTCATGCAATGAGATCCCTTAAAATCTTATTTATCAATACTATTGTGATGCCACAATTTTTGACTGAATGTTATTGTAATTTCCCAGTAACTATATATTATTGACCATCAACCATTAGACAATTACCTAATCAATTAGTTGAATGACAGGGAAAACATTTTTGCTAATTGATTAATTGTTTAAAGCAAGACAGTCATCCGACAAAAAAATGTGTTCTTCTACAAATGAAAAGGTGAGATGATAAGCAATAACACACAACCTTTTTAAATTCAACACAATCAAAAGTTGTATTGCTACGAAGTTGCTTGGTTTGGTATGACTGTAGTTTGACGTGGCTAATGTTAGCAAACTGTTCACTGGCCATTTTTGTAAAATGTCACCTAATGATGATGATTTTAAAGCAAGTGGCTGTAAGGAAGCTCGGGAAATCCAATGTGCTATCACTGCGGTTGATATCATTGACAACCACTTTATTATTATACAATAAATAGGGGCAGCAAAAAAGCAAAATGGGTCCGACAAAATAAATACATTTCAATACATGTTGCATTAGTTTTATCTAAATAGTCGTGTTACAATTGCTGTCAACATTTAGGTTTAAATTCTGTTAAGTACCAAATCAACTACAAATAATTTTGTTCAGTTACTCTAATAAAGCTTTTAAACATTCTTTTTTGTCAACATTTTTATTATTACGCTGACATATAGCTGCATAGTAAACTACCAACTAAGGCGATTAAAAATGGCAACTGTATTTTCAGTTTCAGCAACCAAAAGCTGATGGCTGGTTGCCAAACTTGCTGCCACATTAAAAGTTAGGGTTGACCCCTGTGTGAGAAAATGCAATTGACATATTTCATTCGTTTCAGCCCAAAGAATTAACTGATCATTTGATTATACTGGTAGTAATACTAATCAACTAAGCAAACAAATTGTAGGAATTATTAATATGTTGAATTACCATCTTATTTGTAGCCACAAGCCACAAATTAGGACTCAACACCACTGACTAATTGCCACCCGTCTCTCTCTTTTCTATGACAGGAATCAATGTTGATTAATACCCTCTGGCACACACTCACCACCAGGTGTAAACACCGCACCTTCAGAGGTTGGATGAATCATAAATGTGGGCCAAAAGGAGAGCGATCAGGAACCTAGGAATTCAGACACTATTTCTTCTATGATCTCTAGCATCCCTCCGCTATTAGTACTAAATCTAATTCTTAAATAAATACTTTTTCAGACAAAGCTTGCTTTGATCCAAGGACATATTCACATGGAGGCCATCCAGGTATTTGAGGGATACAGCTTACTGATCAACAGTGCCATGAATCTCTCATTTTGGCTGTTAATAAACTAAAGCTGTTAATTCTTCCAATTGACAGTGTCTGGATAAATGTAAAAGCTTTGACAGCAATAAATGCCTGTCCGCATTACATTTATTGATGATTTATAGATCCAGGGTTTGGAATAGATACCAGGAGGTGAGGATATGAATGTGCCAACCTCTTTTTGCTATGATTTCTTTTCTTTGAGCCTGAAGAATTTATGGTCGCATAAACCCAAACGTCTCTTAGCTTCTGGGTGGAGATAGGGTTATCTAGACCACAAAGTTATTGCATTTTGACACCACGAAACAAACGGGTTACACAACATTAGGACATGAGTAATGAAATGAGAGCCTGGATTATACACACTTTTCTTGACAGGCTTTATCGCCCCACATCCATCCATTGTCACTGAAATGAGGACAACACTGAGCTGCTGCTTTGGAGTTGACACTATACCTTACAAGTAATTACAAATGATGTGAATATGTATAAATTCAACAGACAAGATTTTGGAAAGTTGTATTTGGTAAAATTGTGCTGCCAATTCTGCTCAATAGATCCTATAAATCTACTGTTAAGTAGACTTTTCTAGGAAGGACTGGCAAACCAACAGTCAAGTATTCTCAATGCAACTGTAAATTCAATATTATAAAAAAGTTTTCCAAAAACATCTTAATGTTGTGACTGTAGATTAGGCCTATGACTAATGATTACTGTTATTATCCACTCATTTGCAGGACATTTTTTTCAATTAATGTGTTCTACAAAATGTCAGAAAACGTCAACTCTAAATACTTTCTTTTATCGAATCATAACAGTCTGAGACCTTTATTGTCACATGTAACAAAGATAGGCAGATACTCCTCATAACAGAGGCTTAAACTAGGTAATGCAATTTTATCATGGCGGGGATAATAAATAGCTGTGGCTGTAAATGTAGCTTTTCTGTGCCTTTGGTTTTGACTAACTCTCTTTCGTTATGTATCCTTTAACCAAAGATTTGTTTCCAATGTACTACAGCATGGTTGACAGTACATTTTTAAGGTCAATGTTGGGGCTGTATGATATGATAAAAAAAAAAAACGTATTGTGATTGCAATTTGATTCACAATGTGTGTGGCCAATATCAGCATCACAAATTTCATTTTCACTGAAAAAACTATGAAATCATGATGATGTGACAATTGTTGGCGTTTTTACCAAACACACATCTTTTTTAACATCGGGAGAACAAGATTTGTATGGGAAGACATCTCTGCAGCACTACACTACTTCCTCACAATGATGTTTTGTCACACATTTTATCCATACTAAATTTCAGCTTCTTGTGATATTGATATTACATTTAGCCATGTTTCCCTTTCAACTATACTTTGATCAGTTGTGCAACCTTATTCAATAGTAATATTCATATCTAAGAGTTCAAAAACACGGTAGTTTAAAAAAGACACAGAGTGGGATGTTTCATAGTTGAAAAATAAACTTGGTGATACATTTTTTCAAATCTTTGGCATTTACACTCTGTACTTTAAAATAGTTACTTATCTGCTGACATGTACACTAATACCATAATAGCAACATCAACATTGGATTTTTTAACCCGATATCAATATTAAAATGAAAAAGAAACTGTAGCCAAAATATATCAATGTTGTTTTTTTTTTGTTTTTTTCAAATGAACAGTTCCACCAGGCAGTGAAACCATGCTCCTGACCTGAGTTTCAACATGGATCTGGCACTCCTTGGCTTTGGTAGGGAGGGGCTGGTTTCTACAGTGACTACACTATTATTAACTTATTACAGATATTGGTGACCACATGCAGCCCTCTTAGCCATAAATTATGCCCTTCTCAATCATAAAGGACATTTAATCATGAGCCTAACAGCTCATACAGGAAGATTTGTGGCATCCAATGACTGACTTAAGGAAAGAATAGAAGCATCTGACATATTGACGTGATGATCCTGCAGGGAACAAAATTCTTTGCCTGGCATAGTTATAGGGCAAGAATAGTGACTGACCAGATATTTGCCTGTGACAGTGTGCTATGATGCACATTGATAGTATTCAAATAATTTGGCAGTGAAGAGACATAATTAAGTTAACTAAAGACCCTGGTTTATTCAGATTCATAAACCTTTCAAATTGAAAGTGATACATGGTAGTGTCTGTGCTAACTTCCCTCGTGTAATCTCATCAGAACAAAAACAACAATTTACAGTTCCGACAATATTAAAGAGAGCAGTAAACTCTTAGATTTTTTGAAGAAGGAAAAAGCAAATGTGTACCATTGACTGAACCAATAATCTAAACGGGCTTGGGTTGATCACAGGAGGGGCTGCAGCGTGGCCCTGAAGGGCCCCCTCGAAGCAGCCAGTTACTGCTAGGCGTGGCTGTGGAGGGGTTATCTGAGGCACTGAGCTATCACTCAGCCCTTCCTGGCCTCCATCTCCACTCCTCCCATCACAGCTCCTCTTAACCATGGCCAGATGTGCTGCTGGCCTCTCTCCAGCTCGGCACTAAACCACTGACTGACTTATTGCCTTTAGAGTCAGGGACATTAAGTTAAAATCTACCCTAAAACTAAATGCACTATTCTATGAGAGCTCAATTAACAATGCTGTGAGCAGAAATCTCACTCAACACTAGAAACTCAATGTGAGGCTCTAAAAGGCTGCTCTATTAAACTAAGTGCTGACATAAGGGATTTGTAGAATTTCAACGTCCCCATTTAATGCACATTATTTCCAGAGCACGTATAAACCCAAAACTGTGTCTGTTAAAGCACTGTAGGCGCTTTCATAATAGCCATGTTTTACTTTTACTTTTCAAGGAACTGAAAAGGTTCCTTCCGTTGTTGTCTGCGTTTCCATTGCGGTGTAGCAATGGAAATTTTAAGAAACTTCTTAAATCGATAGTGGATTAATCATTAATATATGAAATGTGTTGGACATCTTTCCTTTAGCAAGCGGTTTAAACCACTGACATGATATATGTTTGATGTAAAGTTGGCTTTACAACAATAAAAACCTGGAGTTTGCTGATGGTCCATTTGTCGGATGTTTTCTTCAGCAACACAATGTTGATGTGTTGAAGCACTATGAACAAAAGGATAACTGGTTTGCGGCTGTAGATTTTTAAAAATCTGTGGCTGAAATGTAATTTTGTGAGTACTGAATTTATTAGAAATGTTTTGCAACGCAAACCTCACTCCAAAGATGCTGTGCTTTTGGAAAGCACTGACCAGCAAGCAGGGACTTTTTTGGAGGTGAATAACGTCCGGTAACCTAATACAGATCCTGGTCCCTGCTATGGAAACGTTCCTCCAAAGTTTCCTAATCCCTGAGGAAAGTTCCTGCAGCGGAAACGCTGCTCATGTCCACAGTGCTTCACTATTCTAACTAGAGAAGGCCCAAGATCTTGATATGTCAAATCGTATTGCTTCCTCTTTTGAAATGATCATCAATTTTAATGAGCCATAGCTGTATCCTGCCTTTAAACATTATTCTGGTAGTTCGGCCTTTGGCCAGTTTATGGGCATTTTGTTGGACAGGACTGACATAACTTCTTTATACGTTGTTTCATTTCAGTTCATGTCAACTTCCTTGAAACTGACACCACAATGCAGTAAATACATACATGATTGTTGCACATTGCCTTTTTAATGGTATTTTGTATTTATTCAGTTACACAGATTGCTGCATCACTGTTATGACGGGCAACGTATGCTAAATCATATCATATAATGAGATACTCTTTGATTCCATTAATAAAAATTAGTATTTATGTTTTAGTGAGGATTTTCACTTAACAGAAGAGAGCAGCGCTGCTCAGCAGTAATGTTAGTGTTCTGCCCGCAAAGACGGTGTGGACAAGGGGGGAAGGACTGTTTCCCATACAGTTTTCCACATATCTGGTATCTGCATTCACATTGATCAGAATACAAAGAACCTTTCCCTCCTTGCATCTTGCACATTACTGTAAGATCAATCACACTCAGCAACCATTTAAAAATTCTGTCGGCTATCTAACCAGGTCAACCTTTTTGTTATCCAACAAGACTCTGGGCTCACGCCCCAATGATTGGACAACACAGAGCTCAAACTGAGCGACACGCTCTCTAACTAGCCATGTAGGTGCAAAACAAACTCTGTGTCATGTTATTAGTTCACACAGTGTGGGAGGGACAGAACTGCTGGCTGCCATGGTTTGGTTCTTTGAAAGGTCACTGGTGAGAGTGTGTGTGTGTGTGTTATGGGTTGTTAGCTACAAGTGAAGCTGTAGTAATGAGGGCTGGATGACTGGCACAGGGTCAAACAAAGATCTGAGGTGACATTTGATCTGGGAGAATGAGTGGGTGGGTGGTGGACAGAAGGTAATAAACAGCTAGTCACGACCTCCATCTACCTTGGGAAACAGATACAGCCATTATGAACCTACACTTCTCACCACACACATCAGAAAGAAATGATCAATCAGCAGTAAGCAGCAGCACATGACATCCAGGGCTGTGCCTTGCCCCATGCCTCTCCGGGCTGAACCATTTTATACTGCTGCTGCATACCAGCACACTGACCCAGTTCTCACACACGCACTCGCATACAACCTCAGCACCGTTGCCTTTGCTCCGGCACTCCCCAGAGAAGTAAGGATGGAAGTGGCAAAGACAAAGACAGCGACGGAGATGAGACTGGACGGACAATAAGAGACAGAGAGTGAATGGAGAGACGAGGAGAGAAGCTGGGAAGCGGGAAGGACGACAACGCAGTGACAATGCACGCAGAAAGCTGAATAAGAGTCTCAAGCAGGAGGCCAGCTGATCCGACTGTGTGCCTATTGATCACAGTGCAGTAGCTGGCTGCTGTCAGCGATCAGAGATGCATGGTGGAGTCTTTCCTAGACAGGAATTTAAACATTTCAACAACATAAAATGTTTTTTTATGTGTGTATAAAAAAATTTCCATAGGTTAGTTGTCCTGAGCAAAATTACAGGCTGATCTATATAATAAGTTTTGTTATATTCATACAAATATTAACATTAGCAAACATTTTACAGAACATAACATCATTGACATTATGTCATTGATTTAATGTTAGTTTTGAAGTGTGTAAAAAAAAAAAAAAAATAATTAAAAAGAAAACATTTATACTCAGACTAACATTTGCTAACGCTACATGCCAGATAACCATCAAAGAAATACAAAGCCATATTCATATGCTGTTCAGCTTTGGCTAACGCAAAATTAGCCAATGTCCATTCTAAGATAGGACTGGCTAACAGTTACATGTGGCGTTAACGCAAATGGACATATCATTTGATTAACATAAGCTGGACAACGGGTCTTGATCTTATTGAGTCTGTGCAATAAGTTGGTAATTTTATGTATTTATTTATTATGTATCTGTTAACACTCATTGACCACATATTGTTAATATACATGGTTACTTTCTTTAAAAAAAAAAAAAACTTAATAAAGTGGCATACAATTTTTCTTGCGCGTCTCTGATTTGCCAAAATCTAAAAAAGTGATTGAGTTGCCCTGCCCATTTAAAGACTCTGGTCTGCAGAGACACAAAGTTGACTTCACTGGAACTAGTTGGCCCTTGTCGGTGGCCTTTCAGCAGACTGAGCAAGTAGGATGGTCCAATCGTCGGCCAGCAGTTGAGTGAAATCAATGATTTCACACTTAATCGGTGCATGAGTAGAGAAACAGAAAAAAGAAAAAGAAAGGGGAAAAAAAGACAAAGCTCGTAGCTGTAGTATGACTTCACCCATTTAGCGCAAATTTTTCCACTCTGCCTGTGTGGAAGCGCCATTTGCAACTTTTTTTATCATACGTATTCTTGGTTAGAAGTGGCTATATTAGTGAAAGTGAAAGTTTCCCTTACGCGAATGACGAATACATGCTAATGCCATGTGGTGGTATGAAGAGTTACTACCTCTAACGCAGACATAGAACATACGAGCCATTTGCCGCCGGCTGTAGACTTTGCAGCGCCCTTAAGTGCAGCTTTTTGGCCAGGACACAGGGGACAATAGGTGATGCAAAAGTCAGCCTTCGTCACCACAGGTTCTTCGATGTCGGTTAGGTGTGTCTGCGCCCTTAAAGAGAAGGAGAATCTCCTCCTGAAAAAAACCCTGTCCCTTGATTTGGACTGAGGTGTTTCCCCATTACATGAGGGGATCTACTGGTCCATGCTTATTAGCACATTAAAACAAGACATTTGTCAAGGAAAAGTGATCTTGAGGAGAGAAGAGCTGTCAAGTAGACGCACTGAAGAAAGACAGGCAAGAGACTGTCTCGCCTGCCAGCGCCTTTGTGTCTCATCTCAACGCCGCTCGGGTAATGAGGTGGCTCAATGAGCTACACACAGACACACACGGACCGACAGACACAGAGAGTTTTGTTCAGGCAGCGTGGCCAGTCAGGGGACGTTGTGGGTCTTGTGACACCCATTAGGGAGAGGGTCACTGTGAGGGACAAAAGAGATGCACACTGTGTTGGCCGGTGAGGCTGCAGAGTGGAAGAGTGTGTGTGCTTGCGTGTGATATTTGCCGCTTTAACTTGAGCTTGAAATGTTTCACACATGACTTTCAGCGATTTAAAAAGAGCACAAAACGAATGCAGTTGCTCGCCTGCGTGCTAACACAGTGTGTGGATAATAGAAACAGAGAGCGACTGTGGGACAATATGGGACCCTGGCCCCTGCTGCAGCTTGGGTGACACATTCAACACCCCCTGATTCAGACCTAAAAGCTACAGAGCCAATCAGCAACCAGGCTCCCAGGACCTTTACCAATGGGCACTCTACACACGGGTCATTCATTAGGAAAGAAGGCAACTACTCAGGGTCCAGCAATGTCAACTAATCCAATGGACCGATTCATTAGCTAATATGTTCATAACACTTAAATTGACTGGCAAAATAGTCAAAAGCCTATATTCCTACATATTATATGGTATTCACAAGAATTCTGCTAGCAATTATTACAATTGTACAATCTGCATAGGGCTTGATTTGGAGAGTAATTACTGTATTGATTCAATAAATGCAGATTAAATATTTACAATTCTATGGCTATACCAAAATCTTGCATTTAACAGAAACAAAGAAACAAAACCAGTGATGTGCAATTCACACATAGTTCCAGCCCACTGCCTTTAATAAAAAAATTTAAAAAATACGAAGAAGGTGAGAAATGTTTCAGTTCAGCACGGCAGCTCCCACACGGTCTGATGCTTCCTCTTCATTTACAACAAAAATACAGAAATCTCAAGTCTGTTGAAATATGTAGGCAAATAGAGTAAGGCTTGAGAGATCCATTTCCAGTTACGATTTTGGCCTCCGACGATTATGTAAACAACATGACTGAGATGAAACGATTATTGTGATGTATTCCACAAGACAATGATGCTTTTGTTTCGCTACAGTACACCCCTATCTGAGTGGGAGATCAGCAAAGGCCACCAGCCAAATGCTATTAAATTATGAAACTGGTCAACACAAAACAATGATTTACTATTCAGTGGTTGGTCATTTTGATTTATCTGTTAATGTCTGGCATTTTTTATAAAAGCCCAAACTCACTCAAATGTTCACTCTTTTCTCACATTTATTAGACTGAGCAACTACTTGATTAACTGAGAAAATAAGTGACGGAACAGTCAAAGATGAAAACTACTGTTGCTGCCTTGGACAAGTTGTATTTCAAGCATTATTGGTATAAGAAAATTATTTTTTTGAATTTGTTTTCCAGTTTAACTATATTATAGTTCAATGAAATCCACAATTAAAACATTTTTCAATAAATGGGTGCTTCCATAGTCAATAAGTAATTGTGTTAAATAATTATCATCAATATTGACTTAAACAATTGGGATTATGATTACTGACTGACCAATCCTGGTTCATTAACAGTGACGGTTTAGTAATTCAGCCCTGCTCTGTTACAGGACTGAGGCTGGATACCCTACAGGCAGTGGCACAGGGGTTGATGAGGATTAAACTGTAGTCAGACATCACCTTCCACCCCGTCTACAGTGAGCTAATACACGGCATCGCAGAATTGAAGTGCAACCTGGAGCACCGTTCACTTGTTTAAAAACTGCATGAAGATTTCAGCACAAGCCTATTTTATAAACCCACAATTCTTCTTCTTAATTTCTGAACAAACATTCAAAAGCACCTTGCTGCTTTGATCACTGGTAACCACTGCCCTGAAGTAAGCACCAGTCTCGCCCAGCACCATATGGCACCGGTGGGCATTTAACAGATTGTATGATAGGTTCTGCTCCCTTCTCAGCAGCAGTCTCCACCCCTTGAGCCCGTCAGGCATCACTGCTAACCCCCCTGAGGACAGAGCTTCTTGTCCTGAGGGTAGGGGCGAGGCTGCCCCTGTGGCTGAGGGACAAAACAAAGGACGGAGATGGAGGACAGGGCTGCTGAACTACCAAAAGATACTGTAAAGTTCTCTTGTATTAGCTTGCTGATGGATATGTGTCTTATTAATGTAAGTGCAGTGCACGTGCACATAAAATATGAATCATCTTTCCATTTGGTGCTCGTGCTTTGGTGAGTATTTGGCCACATGACACTGCCTATGATTGTACCAAGTACAGCCCCCAGTCTAATCATCATAGATCGTAACCATTGAATAAACACACATGCATGCTCAATGTAACATAAGGACATGAGACGGTATGAAAATTCTGGTGGGCACAGCAATGGCACACCCTATGGATGCAAAGCAGGCGGGGAGGCAGGTCAGCAGGGGCCCTGGTGCCTCAGGCCTGACTATATATGGCAATTCTGTAGAGCAGAGGGGATCTTCCCTGCATACCACAAACAATTTCATGAATTATGTCTTTTTCTAAGTTATCATTACTCTCCTTTTTTTCATTCCAATATCCACAGTGCACCTGAGATAGTGTGCAGAGCCAGCTGGTTCAGTGCCAACTGATAAAGAGTGGAGAGAAACTCAGAGAGAATCACTTTGTGCAGTGCAAGAGCGGCCCTTTCAAAGAGCGCGGCTATAAATGCATCAATCAATGATCTCCGATTGAAAAATGAAGTATTTTTGATACATTCCTTTTTCTGTGGATGCATACAGAATCAAAGATATTTCCATTTGGCAAGTAAATCTCTGTAGGCTATCTGCCACACTGACGGATAAATGTCTCTACCAAAACAGTCATGTAATTAAAAACTATGCTGAGAGTCTCAGACGCATTTTGTTGTCATTTAGAGGCGCTTCTGTTTTTCTATTTTTACCATCGCCAAGGAGGTTATGTTTTCACCCGGCTGGTTGGTTGGTTTGTCAGCAGGATTACACAAAACACTACTGAAGGGATTTCAACACAACTTGGATGGAGGATGGGTCTTGGCCCAGAATAGACCCCATCAAGTTTTGGTTGAGGAAATTTCTTCACATTTAATTAAATTGCGAGATCAACAAGCAAGTATCAATATAATGCTATTGATGATATTGAATCAAAACTGAAATCAAACTGGAACTATGTGATTGGAATTAGATTGATTTGGGCAATACCCATCTCCAGTAACGCGTCCACCGAAAAGTTATTTACAACAAACATGGAGGCAAATATATCAACATGAATCATCTGCTGGATTATAGCACTGTTCTCGTGAGCCATTTTAAACACAAGTGCCATGTGAGAAATTAAGTTTGGTTCTTATTTCAACAATGCAGCAGCATTTCACTGGTAAAAAATAAATAAATAATGTAAATGACGTGGTTAAAATGCTGGTATTGTAATAAATAAATTCCTTTTATTGTCTAGTTCTCAGAACATGCATACGATAGCAATACCTTTCAAACTGATCACTCACTTCTGTTGATAAGACTGTACTCCAGTGCATTCAATCTGTAAATAGTTCCAAGCATCCACTCTGTATAGCTGGTTGCCCAAAGCAAAATAAAGTGATTTAAAAAGGGATTTTTTTTTTTTTACCCATAACGTAATTTTCATTATGGCCGTCAGTCAGAATCTGCTGTGCTGCATTTTCAGAAATTGACTGTAATCTGGCACCTCTCCAGGGGCAACGGCTGCCCTCTTGGCACAGAGTCCAGCTGGAGAGCCAGCAGCACAGCATGGCACACAAGAACCTTGACACGGCTTTTTGGGTCTTAGAGATCAGCTTGGTTCTTTAATTTTCTGCGGAAAGCTGCAAGTAGTGCAACACAGCAGAGATGTATAAACAGATTTAGGTGGAATCTGATCCTAGGCCAGCAGTGATAGGTCTTAATCAGGTCTATAGCGTCATGTTTTTTGACATATATTGACACTATGTCTGAAACTGGAGCAAATTTGTTTTCCACCAACTCTATCTAACAAAAGTATCCAAAGTCCAGCTGTTGAAGAACATGTTTTGATAAAATGGGGTCTACAATAACCAAAATTGTAATTTAAATCAGGAACTCTCTACTCAAAGGATAAGAGAACAAGATTACAGATCTGACCAGACATTTTAAACGGGACGCTATGAACCAAAAAAAGCTTGCAAAACAGCTTTTCTACATAGCATCATAGAGGCTTTTATGATAAAACCATAATCCTTAATATCATCTCACATTAACTGATCAATACATTATAATTAGCTGATTGAGAAAGTCTAAAGGGGAAGAAATAAATGAAAACTTATACACTTGACATCTGTTGTGAAAACTTTAAACTCAATATTTATCAAGATTAGACATTCCACTCCCTACAGTCCACCTTAAAGGACAAAAAAGTCAAAGGAAAATGCCTCAAAGGAATCAAAAGTCACCACAAATCAAAGAGTGAAAAACGTTGGTCACATTGTGTTTTCTAAAAGGGCCTTGCAGTCTGTGACCAAGTGCTTGACAAAGCAGAAAAAAAGCCCTCAGAGGGAAAAGAAACTCCACCCCGTTTTCAGTTGGGGGGCTGTTGTGATTATTCAGTCGGTTGGCGTTTTGAAACCCCGCGGACAAACTCCTCCTTTCTATGGATCCGACTGACTGACGGACTGAGAGAGACCCAAAGAACGAGGAGACAAACTCAGCTTTGTGAGAGTGGTGGGGCAGGTTCTGTCTGGAACTGGACAGCTGCTCTTCTACCAGTTGCA
>OMLP01001768.1:0-12286 GCA_900302685.1 Spondyliosoma cantharus
CAATTCCTTAATCGATGTTGGTTTATATAATGTTTGTATATTACAAAATAAAAATAAAAATATGTATATATTGTTCCACAAAGTTACCAATACTGTTTGTTGTGACTCAAACATTGATTAGTTAATTATGTTTAATGAGCTGATGTGCACTTGGCAGCTTATTCTATTCTTCAATTCTAACAATTACAAGATGTGTGTTGGATTAAAGTATTGTTCTGATGAGAAAAGTGAAACATTTTCATAAAAAAAGAATTACAATGTTATATCTATATATATCTATATATATTTTTATATATATAGATATATATAACTCATTTATTTCTATTTCATTTTGTATACATTCACTGATCTGAATCTTCAACACTGCATATGCGCATGCGCGTCGTAGGCTGGACTCGTGCTTGTTTTCCAAGCCTCTAGTCTTCGGGCTTTGTCGTTTACCTCCGTGGCTAGTTGTTGCTCGTCTGAGGTCTGAACGATGATTGACAATAATGGCGACGCGTTTATTCTGAGTTGACTCCAGGGAACCATCACTGGTTGACAAAGGGGGCATCTTGGATGGATTTTCATCGCCACGGACAACAACCATAAGAATAAACAACCCACCTAAGGACTACATTTGCCTCAGCGAGAAGGACTTGCTAGCCAGGAGAGGTTTATCTTGCTAGCATTTTGATAGCTAGCAACTCGTCTCGCTAGCTTGCTAAGTTGAAGAGGTGGCATTCTTGTGTGTAGAGTGGAGGAGAGAGCCAGTCTGCTGAGCCCTGAGATCTGGCTAAGATAGCAATGTGGCTACTTAATAGGCTCTTAGGGTAATTGGTTTCTTAAACTCTGAGGCGACGCTGAAGAGGCGCTGGCTTGCAGTTAACACTAGCTTGTCGGAATAGTTTTTGTGAGAGGCTCCAACAGCCTCCTGAGGTAGCTAACTCAGCTAGCAGGCTAGGCTTTGAGGATTGTTCCAGTCTCTTTCCTGTTAGGACTTGCTTGCACTTGGATTTGGAAACTATCCCCCAGCGCACCGATATCCGGCTAGCAAAGAGTGCTAGCTTGCCAGCTAACTAACTAATTCCTGTGGCATTTGCGAGATCATTTTCTTAAATGACCACCGGCAGGAATAACCGAGCCATGATGGAAGGAGTAGGAGCGAGAGTAGTCCGCGGACCTGACTGGAAGTGGGGCAAGCAGGATGGTGGAGAGGGTCATGTTGGCACCGTCAGGAGTTTCGAAAGTCCAGAGGAGGTGGTGGTTGTCTGGGATAATGGGACGGCTGCTAACTACCGTTGTTCCGGAGCTTACGACGTGAGGATACTAGACAGTGCTCCAACAGGTAACTTCACATCAGCTGAGTTTGTTTGCCAACACTTCCAGACTTGTTTAAAACAAGCGTTTTCACATGCAGCCGAGTTATGCACAATATAGATGTAGGTCCGTGCAGTGGCTTTCATTGTGGGTACAGGGATGGGCTTGATTTGTCAACAAGTAATAACGCAAAGTCTCTGCCATTTAGGTTGATGGAACTACAGGTTTATAAAGTGAAACTAGGGAGCAGCACGTTAGTTTATTCTGTGTGTTGAAGGCAGACAGCGTCCGCCTAACTTTGTATAAAAAAGACGGGTATTTGAATACATCCTGTCTGTACAGATGTATGTCACAGTCAGCTCTGTTCACAAGCTATCCACATAAGATGTGGGAGATGTACGTTCAGAGTCAAGAATATGTCAGCTCAGCCGGTGACTCTAAATTGCACATTGAGAGGAGCAAGAAATCTTGTTCATTATCTAAAAGTATGTCAGTAGGATGAGTGTGTTTAGCTTGATCTCTCTGTACTTGTCATAGCAGTACATGCTGATGCTGATTTTTTTTGCAAATATCCCATTGACAGGTTCCCTTCAGTTCTGCATCCATCTGAGGATGCCTTAGTGGGATGAGGAGCAGTCAAGTTTTCTGTAATTGTTTTTGTGAAAAAGAAGTAATTAGAGGCCGTGGAGCCCCAATTAGTCAAACTGTTTTTATATTAAGGTGTAGGATAAATAAAGCCATTAAAAAAAGGTATGGATATTATCAACAACTCAACGTTTCAAGTGTATAAAGTGATGACAGACTGTGACAAATACATGGAGTACTGCTTGCATGTAGAATTAGTGGATTTTTCACATTATAGTTTTCATATTGTTGTGGTGAAATGCTGAAAAGTTATTCCAGTAGTCTTAAGATGTACACATCGATCACACAGTACTATCACAATTTATGAATGTTGACTCATTTTGCCCCCCCTCAGGCATCAAGCATGATGGAACCATGTGTGACACCTGCCGTCAACAGCCCATCATTGGTATTCGCTGGAAATGTGCTGAGTGCACCAATTACGACCTCTGCACAACCTGTTACCATGGAGACAAGCATCACCTGAGACACCGGTTCTACAGGATCACCACCCCGGGCAGTGAGAGGTTAGTTAACCCAGCAACATTTATTATTATGGAGCCTCACCGTAGACACACCAACAATGAAATAGACACAAGGTAGCCAGGTAATCCAGTCGCATCATTGTGATTGGTTGGTCTGCCCTTTTACTCCCTTAGTTTGGCTTTATGTGTGTGTGACATTTGAGAAGTCTGTTGTGCACCCTGCCTCAGGATCTATCTCTGTGCTCCCAGCCCTCAGTTGCCAGGCAACAACTCAGCCTCGTTTTAAGATCCAGTCAGACCTTTTTAAAAATTATATTATTGCAGTGCCTCCCATTTAGAGAATTAATTTGAGCAGATTTCCCAGATTTCTTAATTTTTTATTTTTTATTTATGTCATCAAAATGCTGCATGCTTAAACATAAAGTGCAGATTGATTATATGGTCTACTTTGCAGCTTAGAATTTAGTGCTTTGACTGCAGGAAAATTTGCAATCACATTTGATGAACAGAGATGGTGAAAACTTTTATTACAATGCAAGGCAGCTTTTTGTTGAATTCAACATACTTCTAAGTGCATAATAACTGTCCCAGAAGTTACTAAACATAATGTTATAGTAACAAAGTGTTACACAGTACATGTACACAAGTTTTTTCACTTCATTCAGTCGCAACATAGTGTTACAGCAATTCCCTGTGCCAAATATTGCTTTAATATGTGTCCCTATTTGCCTGCAGTCATTCTGTCACTCAGATGGCATTATCACAGTGGGAGTCATCTACTTACCTGTCCATCTTAACTTGTTGACTTCAGTTGCAAACTGTTCTAGCTCTAACTTTACGACAGTAGATTGGTTAATTTATAGTAACATAGTTATAGTGTAGTGTAGTAGTTGGAAGCATTTTGAGTTGACATTGAAGTCATGTGACTGCAATGTACTGTATTTAATTTTTACCCTAAGGTAAGCTTTTTGAACTACTTTTTTTTTCATGGGAACCAGTGTTAACTTCAGTGTTAGCCTAAAATAATTGATCATCCCTGCAGCACTCCATAGGGCTGCACAATTAATTGTAATATTATCGAGATCACAACGTAGTTAAGTGCAATGTCCAAATTGCAGAAGTTGCAATTTTTTAATGAAGGTTGCTACAGAGATATACAGGCCTATATATCTCCAGATGTTTGTTCGGGGTAGACTCATGAAATGTCAACTCAACATAATTTTGACATTGTTTCAGGAATAATTTAAAGTTGTGGTGCAAAAATCATCTGCAACATCATATTGCAATCTCTATATCTCTCAAAATAATCGCAGTATTAATTTGTATCATATATTGTGCGGCCCTAGAACTGTTAGTTTTCGTTGGAGGTTGTCGCAGAAGCGGTTTGGGTAAACTTCAAACTAGGGCATGATCAGTGATTATCTAATATAAGGGTTCCGTGCACTATACCAATAATCCTACATGAGGTTCTGTGTGTGTGAGTAACAGTGGGTGTATGTGATGTGTCAGGTCTCCACAGGTCTTATGGTAAAAAAAATACCAAAAGTTGCGTGGAAACAATGTTTCAGGTGTGGTGTGTGGAAAGCAAAAACAGTGCTACCAATTAATTCATGTAGAGACAAGATTAAATCAAGGTGTTGAAGGCAGCTTTACACTGAGCACGCAGAGATGCTCTACATGGAGATTAGGGTAGCTCATGTATTGTAGGCAAACACGCCATTAAATCAATCCCTGATTTGCTACAAAAAATTTAAATGCATCATTTGGACTCATTTACACTCACTACATTCCACAAGTTGCATTTGATTGTGTTATCACATAGACTGTCAGTACTGTGATGATGCTCCATCCATTTCAGGCCTATTTCAGCCAAGCACTAGAGTTTAGTAAATGAACACATGGCCCAACAGCTGGCAGCCTTTTCAACTGAGTACGACTTTATTCCCCCAAGACAGACATTTCATAATGCACAATGGGTGCTGGAGGTCTCCCCAGCCCACACTGCTCCGACAGCGTGGTGGGGTGTTTTGTTACACCACATTAGACTCTGTCGCTAACTGCTGAAGAGGGAGTGGTTAGAGGCCTCAAGCTGTTTGCATTGGTTAGACCTGCACTGTCCAGCTGCCATGTCTACCACCGAGGCTCACATTGTTGTTTGATGGTTAGAGCTCAGCTGGGTGTTTTATTTGCCATTTCCTTTTCACTAGTTAGGCCTGTAGCTACGACTGCAGCTCACAGGCTTCTAGTGATATCCTAATGTAAAATAATAAAATGAATTTGCCTTCCTTACCACCGCTTTTCATTTGCATTCCCAGTGGCATGATTCTTGGATGTGGATGAAAAGGAAAGGAATTGTCACTAAGGTGTGAATGCTGAGCTACTGCAGAAATGATTGTTATTTTTAATGTCACGACATGACACCTGCCACTCAGTTACACAGAACGTGTTACTTGAATTTAACTTTAGTAAAAGTGGCATTCCTAAAGGCAGTAAAAAGTCAAAATTGATTTAGACTTTTATAAAACCTCATCACCATGCACCGACCAGTGTGAGATGGTCAGTAATATTGTCTTGCTCAAAACTCTGACGAATGTTTCTGGCTTGATTTGTGTTGCTGTCGTTAAACATCAGAGGCCCAAAGCTGAGTCAGTTATAATGATTGTCAGGGGCTGCATGGTTGGTACAGCAGATTAGATCCTGTTAAGGCCCAACGCTCACAGTGAGATTTTTCATCTGAAGCCATGTCCCATTTGCTGAAAGTAATTTACACCATGACTGCAGAACAGTCACGCAGCGAAGGGCAGTTAAGGACACTGGGTAGCAGGAGGGAAGCACTGGCATCCCCTCTGCAATGCATATTTGCTAGTAACTGAAAGCACATTGAATTAATCCACCTAAAAAGGGCTCATGTAAACACCTGCTGTTGTATACTCTGACAGTGTCACTCAAGTGATTAAAGCTGAGCCCAAATAAAAATTTATGTTTTTTTTTTGTTTTTTTTTATCTCTGCAGAGTACTTCTGGAGTCACGTCGCAAGTCAAAGAAAATCACAGCCAGAGGGATCTTCACTGGGGGCCGAGTGGTGAGAGGAGTTGACTGGCAGTGGGAAGACCAAGACGGAGGCAACGGAAGGAGAGGAAAGGTAGGACACCAGCCAAGTTAGCAGTGCAGAGTCCAGTAAGTGTAGCAGTCAGTCACCCACTTCTGGCCTTACTATGTATTATACGGAGAAAAGCATGTGACCTTTACAGTTCTCCACGCTTCTTCTTCCTTTCTCAAATAATCTTCTACATCACCCAAGGGTTTGTCTGGGTTTTAGCCACTCAGATTTGTGTGCAGGTGGAAAGGGCAAAAGTCAAATTTGTATTATGTTAAAAGTAAAAGCTGCTTGATGGGTAAAAAAGAAAAATAGTTGTCTTTTTTCACAAATGATTATTGTGCAAAAGTAACTATTTTACCATCGACCACATGGTCGTTGAATGTTGCACATTATATTGGTTTTGTGGCTGGTGAGTGAAGCAAATCAACCAGACACTTGCATATTTTACCAGCATTTGGCCGTTTTCTGTGCCTTGCAAGTGAGGTTTAAATGTGCAGATATGTTTCCATTTTTTGCTCAATGAACATAAAAGACACAGTTGCAAAATCCTTTTTTATTTCAAAGCTGCAGAATTAAGTGGATATTAAATCCCTGGACAGAAAACCATTCAAACCACATAAGTGCAACTGAAGTGGGCATGGCATTGATTTGAAATGTGCCGGTGCCTCTGCTGAAACAGGGAAAAGCACTGGCTGAGTGAACATGTTTGTAGCATGAAAAAACTAAGAAGCGAATGAGACAAACCCACAAGAGAAACAGTCCAGTGGTGTTGAGCTGGGCGTGAAGCAGTTGACACTGTGGCCCTAAAACAATTAGGATAACTAATAACTTTTTATGTTCAGGAAAATGATATCCCTTATTTGCAATCCATTATAATGCATACTACAATAAGCAAAATCATTATCTTGTCTCATATCACCATGTCAATATATTGATGTCAGCCACCTGGAATGGAGAGTTTCCTCCACCAAATATGAAAGGTGCTCTGTTGAACATCTGTGTTGTACTGGAAGCCGGATGTTAGTTTACGTTAGCAGACATTTCTATAATAACGTTAGCTTCTGTCGAGACACTGAGAGGAGGCACTTGAGGATGTGCATTAAGTCACATCTTTTTGGACCTTCACAAATAAATTCAAAGTCCAGCTGCTTTAACCAACTTAAACAAATCGTCAGCAGGCTTGTATGGTCAACTGAGAGAGACGGGGAAGGTCTCATTTTTCACATCGCATTACAATCCTCTCACATAAAGTCAATAAAAACTTGACTTGTATGTATTACCTATGTCATATGTAAATTGCCACAAATTGTAACATAGGGCCCCTTTTAAAAAGAAAAATAGAAATTAAAAACAAACAGCAGTGATTTTATAAAGAAAAGATTCAGCATGATCTTTTTCATGAGTGAAAAATAATACATAAGCGCTGTTATTAAAATTCAGCAGCCAGCACTCCGGATTTAGTGGAAAATATCTGCTGATCCTTTGTAAACTCATGTGCACAAGAGGTTGAGCAGCTTCAAATAATGTGTTAAGTTTTTTTGTAAATTTATATTTAAACCAGTAGAATGTCTCACAGAAAAACCTTTACTCCTTGGTTTCATTCTGCTGATTCTTAGATATCTTTACTGAGGCTATAAACACACTTTTTTGCTGCAGGTTATTCCAGCCTTAAATACATCATTAGAAAGTAATACAATGTCTGATGAGGTTGCATTTGTTTAGCACACTCTATTTAGATTTATGCTGTAAATGTGCTGTAAAGTGCTTGTATTTTGACTCTGGTCCAGACCCCAGAGTATTCAATTTAAGAGTCCCTCCAGGCAATTTAAGACTTCATTTTGCTGTGTTATTTAATGGCATATCTCATTACTGTTTTATGATGCTGTAAGCAATATGCTCTCCAGAAAACTGCTATTGCATGTCCTGCAGCTTAGATGTTCCATTAGTTTAGCATGAATATTACCTCCGAAGGCCCATTAATCAATTACCTCTGTAAGGGGCCTGAAAATAATTTAACGATTTGATTCCTGTATTTACTTAAGGCACAGCTTTTAATTAAAGAATTCATTTACTCCAATGCAGCTCTTCTCTTGACACTTTACCAATGTGATGAAAACGCTGCGCCGCTGTGATGAAGAGTGAATTGTCTCATGTGACAATCCCAACGTTATCCTCCAAATTTGAATTGATTTTGCAGGCCCTATCATACCTCATTTCATATTTATGCTTATGATTTTCTTTGGCTCACGGCGCCCTTCAAACATCACAAAGGCTGTGAGAGGTTTCTCACTACTAAAGTTGAGTAGAGCAGTAGTCATGTAATAAAACGAGTGCTAACTGAAGAAAAGTACGCAACTTTTGAGGCTTGATCAGTGGGTGAGGCAGTCAAAAGATGGACGGTCTGACTCGTAGTGTTTCCTAAAATTTTTAACGTGCATGCACAAGTTGAGAGGCTCAATGGAGCAAAGGTAAGATCCATGGATTTATTAACACACTAATGGTGTAATACACCGTGAAAAGACTGATGAGAGTAAGGACAGAAGCTTCTCTACTTTAGCTTTTCTTCTGTGTGACTTGCAGTTTATTTAAATGGAAAGATTTTGGTTTTTAAGGGAGGCTGGAACTGTTGGGGCCAAAAAAATTTGACTGACTGTCCATACACTCCAAACACAGTGTGGCGATATCCAGTAAATTGGAATGGCTGAGAACATATAATGCTTTTCTGGCTGACCTGAGCATACCGTGTAAGAATAGCCACAGTTTGGATGCAGCACATGTTCCCTTAATGCTAATTGATGGAAACATACACAGATATCGATGTTGAGGACTTTTCTGAATTCATCAAAGATGATGCAGTCTCGGATTTTCATTAATTACTTGTTAGCAAAATAGCGGCTGCAACAATCTTATCTTACAATAGGTGAAAATAGCCTTCTGAAAACAATCCATAGTTTTGGATAGAATGTTTCGTGTCAAAAGTTTCTTGCCTGGATGAGCAGTGTTTCCCACAGGCTCTGCTTGTGGTCTGGCTGAACTAGGCCAGGCCCATTGCCTCTGTCTTGTATTTCTTTGCAGAAAAACCCAGTAAAAGTTTAATTAAAACATTCTTGGAGATTTCACAACTATTCCCAACTTGCCCAAAACAATTAAGTAGTTTAGTATTGACTGTAAAATTGCAATGCAGGGAGAATTAAAACAAAATCTAATTGTGACTCCAAAAATCAAAGCCTAATCAGATTTGTCCTTGATGAGTCCCACTCCTAATATCTCAATGGTCGGGCGAATAAAATTTTCCCTGAGGTCGAAACACAGTGAACGTGCAACAAACAGAGCATCTGACACTGCTGTGTATAGATTTATTACATCAGCCTTCCAACTACTCTGCTTTCCTTTATCACATGCACAGTATATCAACATGTAGGAAAAAAGAAATACATAAAACTAAAATTGTTTCTCTGAGAGCGCTGATGGTATCCTGTACATGGCAAGAGGTTATTTGATCCCTCAAGTAGAGAAGCTCAAGTTCAACTTGTTGTGTTAGCAGACATTTCCTTGTCTTTCACCCTCGAGACTGCAAAGTAACTTGATTCCAGGGTTTCTATTCTGAAGTCCAACCTTCACTCTGACCTTCAATTTGAAAAAATAATTTCCCTACAGGGATCAATAAAGTCTTTATGAGGTGAAAAGGATGAAAATCACCTGCTTAAAACCTTCCACTAAAAAAGTATCACCTTCTGGTAAATATAATATTTTCACATACAGTACGCCAAAACCTTTTTTTGATATCCAGCCAGTTGAAACCTTTTTTCCACACAAAAAAAAGTCTGATTCAAGCTCAAAACAATCTGCTTTCAATGTGTCTTTTTCTGTCTTTCTCATCTCATCCCGCCCTCCACAGGTAACAGAGATCCAGGACTGGAGCGCGGCCAGCCCTCACAGTGCTGCCTACGTACTGTGGGACAATGGGGCCAAGAACCTGTACAGAGTTGGCTTTGAGGGAATGGTGAGCAAACTTTCCAGCCTGAACCTCACGCTCAGTCACTCACTCACACACACTGAGTCTCACAAAAGATCAGCTGTCAGGTGGCTTTTGTGTTTGACCGCAGGGCTGAGGCTCTTTCTTTCGCTGCCAGGCCTTTGTGAGAGCCACGCAGCCAGCATGAGTAAGGCGCCATTGTAGAGGCAGCTGGAAGGGGAAGGTATCTGCATGATAAAGGCAAGCTGTTCCCCTTGCTTTTTAGGGGCAGAGAGTGAACATGGAGGTCAACTTTAGAGGAGGGGGACATCCTCCTGGGGTCGTTGCAGGAGCAGCTACACACGCGTCTCTGATGAAAAGCATCTTCCTCATTGGTGGAGACTGCCCTTGCCTTTTTTCGAAAGAGGCCAATCGGGTTTCTTGGTTTCAGAACAGATTTGTCCTTTGTTATTCTAATAGGCCAATAGGAAGGTAGATAGCATCTGCTTCTGGCTTTAGTAAATCATGGATTAGACCCCCCCATCTCGGCAGTTTCATTTTGGCCCTTTTTTTTTTTTCTAAGACTGTGAGCAAATCCTGCAGATACATAGTAACAGTGTATGTTCCAAATGCAGCATTTGAGGCCAACACCTTTTCCTGTTCCATAATGTCTGCTTTGTGCGCAAAGCATCACGAGATAAGGAGTGTCCTGCTGGCTGGATACAGCAGGAAACCCTCAAGTTATTAATTTGTTGGGGCTTGCCGTATTCAGGACTTTAGTGTTTCATCAGTTCAGAGGAATGTTTGCTCTGCCTTACAATCATCTCTGCCCTCTAACTCTGCCACAGTGGCTGCGCATCTGAGTCATCACAATGATATGATGTAGTCTCTCTATGTAGCGGTGTAGTGTCTCATTGTCCTGCCTTACCCTAAGGGCATGGATATTGTTGGTTATCCAGACAAATTACACTTACACAACGGCTTGAAGTGTGTATATTCTCAAATTCATTATTCATGATCATCATGCCTCTCTGCTAATGGAATTACCCTGGCTAATTATCTTACCCCTTCCCTCTTTGTTCTCTTAGTCGGATTTGAAATGTGTCCAGGATGCCAAAGGAGGTTCTTTTTACAGAGACCACTGCCCCGTTTTAGGTAAGTAAGCCACTGATCTGTGTCCATCGTCATTATTGCACCACTTCTCTCACCTATCGTTCTGGTGCAGTGAATTCAAGGGCATTAGGGGAGTTTCACTTGTAGTTAGTCCTGTTTGGTCACTAGATGGCAGCACTGCATAGTAACCTGGCTGCCAAAAGCAGGTACAGGCTCAGGTCATGCAGTTACAGTATTCCAAGACTACAGGAATGAATCGTCTCTCTGCATTCAACTACTGCAGCAGAAGTCCCTCATTTGGTTTGGTAGTGTCATTTTTCATAGAAAGCAACACTTTGAATGTAGTAATGCTTTTCTCTGTTTGTTGTAATCAGTTTGCTTCAACATATGTACTTAAAACCTTCTGGATATATTCACAGATTTGTCTTGGAGATTTAAAATGTCGACGTTCAAATTCCCACCATTTTTTATACACTTCGAATAGTGCAATTTTACAATTAATAGACCTAACTTTCTCAATATCTCCCAGGTGAGCAGAATGGCAACAGAAATCCTGGCGGTCTCCAAATTGGAGACCTGGTCAACATCGACTTAGACCTAGAGATTGTTCAGTCCCTCCAACATGGCCACGGTGGGTGGACTGACGGCATGTTTGAGACGCTCACCACCACTGGCACAGTATGTGGCATCGATGAAGATCATGATATTGTCGTTCAGTACCCCAGCGGGAACAGGTACGTGCCTCGATGGACTGGTTCAGATTTATTGGCTGCCAATGAGTAGGATCAATGAACTGTAGCGTCTCATCAGCATAGTTTGCCAAGTAATACGTTTTATATAATACTCTTCAGTTCAAACTCAGTCAAAAGCTGCCAAACACACTCTTCAGTATTTTTGGTTTATAACACTCTGAGAAAAGACTCAATAAAACTAAGTGATCAATTTGCAGTGAAATATATAATAAAAAAGTGTATCTTTGCCAAATTTTAGTCTGTTTCTAGAATTCATAAAATGTAAGCTCATCACACTGTTTGACATTGAGCTTAGGTACCTTCAGATATTCAACGTGACTGCTCAGAATCAATACTTGGTTCGGAAACATACATTACGTGAGTTATTTGAATGCATTTATTTCTGTCTACACAGATGGACATTCAACCCAGCAGTGCTGACAAAGGCCAACGTAGTGCGCAGTGGTGAAGTAGCCGCTGGGGCAGAGGGAGGCAGCTCCCAGTTCCTTGTGGGAGACCTGGTCCAGATTTGCTATGACATCGACCGCATCAAGCTGCTACAAAGAGGCCACGGGGAGTGGGCTGAGGCGATGCTGCCTGTAAGAATCTGAAAGATTTTCTCGCTCATTTGAGCAAATGTTTCCACCCCTCGACCTTACTGTAATGTATATTGGAATATTATGTTAGCATATACATTTACCAATACAATGTTCAGTATCCGTGTTTCAGTAGCATGTTGGGTTTTATGATTGATCTTCAAAAAAACGTGAAGCAATTCTAGAAATGGGTCTCTGTAGATTTATTTCATTAATATGGGAAGTGCAACGTCAAATTAAATTATCCACCTTAGCTATTAAGTTGTCTGAATGACAAAACATCTTGAAATCTAAACTACACTTAAGTGGATAGTTTCATCAAACCTGAGGAGAAAAATCTGCATTATGATAGGTACTTAGAGGAAAATCTGAGAAAGTCATTG
>OMLP01001768.1:12306-22811 GCA_900302685.1 Spondyliosoma cantharus
GCATTTTAATTTTTTTTTTTTTTTTTTAAATGTCATCAGTTTTGACATGGACTTCATCACAGACACAATTTGTATGCAAGAACCGTCGTTAAATTAGTCTCAATTCATCTAACTGTGTGTAATTTCCTGCTGTACACGTAGCAGTGCCTGTCCCTAATTTTCTTTAAAGAAGTGTTGCAGTAATAACATCCAGAGACACGGTTGCTCCCCTTAAATAAGTCTAACGCTTTGTCGCTGACATTTTTTAAATTTATTTATCTTTTTTTTTTCGGTCGCAACACAGCTTTATTCTTCGCTTATTATGTAGTTTATTCATTGGTGCCCAGCACGCCTTAGGTTATGTAACGCCAGTCTACTCCAATATGCCACTTGTCCCTGCCAAACTGGCCCCCCTCAGCAGCTAATGAGCCTTAAAACCCTGAGATGGGTTGTAGCTTTGATCACTAACCACGGATGTTTGCCGCCCGCTGCTGCTTCTACTGCTGCAGTCCCCATTATTGATGGCATCCTCCAGGACAGCCTGGACCCGACTCGACAGACTCAAAGTGCCTCTTTCTCATATAGCCAGAGCTGGGATGATATGATTCAAAATTGAAAAGCATTTTGCTTTGTCCTCTCTGTATTGCCTGTATAGATGAAGAATAGTCTAGCCAGTAGAAGGTTCTTTTTTTTTTTTATATCCATCTTCTTTCTCAAGTACATGTCCTCTGAATAATGAGAATACAGCATAAATCTGTAATATAGTTTTTATTTTGCCACAAGCTTTGTTTCTGCTCCTTGTTGGACAATTGCTGTGTTGAGCTGGTATTATTTCCTCTTTGTCATCTCCTCTACCATCTCATATTTTGCTCTTTCTAACAATCTCTCTCCATCTTTCCTCCGCCACTTACAGGCCCTGTTACACAGAACATAGCCTAAAGACAACATTCCTCCATATACTAATGAGTTTGTCGCAATATTTATCAACAGACCTTAGGCAAGGTGGGCCGTGTGCAGCAGATCTACTCTGACAGTGACCTGAAAGTCGAGGTTTGTGGAACTTCTTGGACGTACAATCCAGCCGCTGTCACCAAGATTGCGCCCTCTGGCTCCGCTGTCAGCAACGCCTCTGGAGGTGTGTACAAACATGCACTTCTGTGTCATCTGAATTCTTTTTCCTGACTGCTCTCTGATTTCTGACATCTTCACACAATTACTTTCTGACGGTTTCCTTCTGTTTGTCCAGAGCGTCTGTCTCAGTTGCTGAAGAAACTTTTTGAGACACAGGAGTCCGGGGACATCAACGAAGAGCTGGTCAAAGCAGCAGCCAATGGAGACCTGGCCAAGGTGGAAGATATCCTTAAAAGACCTGATGTGGATGTAAGTGCTCAAAGTACCGTATTTTGGGAGTACTTTTTTAGGTGCGAGCATCTGCTGAATTTCTAGCTGGGTTCATGACAAACCTATGTAATATTGCCCACTGAATAGACACAAAATATCTGAGTATATTGATAATTGATGGTGGAATACCCGTGGCTGTGCTCTACTCTGCTCTCAGTATATTGAGGAGGCTGAGAGTCTCGTAGGAAAGGGTTCTGAGATCCTCCCACTCCTGCACCTCTCTCAATCTGAAAAGCATTAAGGCTGGGCCCAGAGGAGGCACCAAGGAGCATTGGTGTGCACTGCAGCACAGACCCGA
This sequence comes from Spondyliosoma cantharus, assembly GCA_900302685.1. NCBI lineage: Eukaryota > Metazoa > Chordata > Actinopteri > Spariformes > Sparidae > Spondyliosoma > Spondyliosoma cantharus. The sequence continues at coordinate 13,985 of OMLP01001768.1, forward strand.
TTCACTCTTAGAATCGAGCTGAGATCTACAAACCTCACACGGCTGCAGATTCTGCTCTGACTCAGGCTGCAGGCCAGGGAAAACACACGTTTGCTACAGGACAATGTGCCCTGTATAGGTTAAAAGAACTGCGTACGTCAAGTCTGCAATACAGTCTTCACTCAGCGAGCAAGAGAGAATGAATGACTCTGCATGTGTGTATGTGTATGTGTGTCCATGGTGAAGGCTGGCCAGATGCCCTACTGCCTTTCAGTGGAATTATTTGCTTAAAGCTGAGCACACTGAGCTTGGCCAAGTGATCCGCCTGCCAGGACAAGAGACGTCTCGAGACTCCCAAAGGAGTCCACATTAATATTTATGCTCTGAGTTTTTGCAGTGCTGCAGTTGGTGATGAAACATGCACACCCAGCCGTTCATGCACGCACACATACACAAAGGCTTAAACACACCCTCAGCAATCTCTTAGCCCCTGAGGTGAACAGCTAATTCAGTAGATGCACATCTGAACATCAAACATGACATTGACACGCACCCATATTCTCTTTGGCTCTTGATGTGTTTACAGGTGAACGGGCAGTGTGCTGGACACACCGCTATGCAGGCAGCCAGTCAGAACGGTCACGTTGATGTCCTAAAGCTGCTGCTTAAACACAACGTGGACCTGGAAGCTGAGGTTAGTATAATTAAATTAATTTGTCCTCTCGCATCCAAATCCTTTTTATCCTAAATGCATCTTGGCCCATGCAAGTAAGAAATCCACTCTCTCGGACATAACACTGAGTCATTATGCGGGTGTGTCGCTGTACTCAGGACAAGGATGGAGACCGGGCAGTGCACCACGCAGCCTTCGGTGATGAGGGCTCTGTCATTGAGGTGCTGCAGAGGGGCGGTGCTGACTTGAACGCCAGGAACAAGAGAAGGCAGACTCCATTACACATTGCTGTCAACAAGGGCCACTTGCAGGTGGTCAAAACCCTGCTGGACTTTGGCTGCCACCCCAGCCTCCAGGTATCTATCACTGTGACTAAGAAATTTCAGAAAGGTAACAAAAGAAAGTATTCTTCACAGCACCATCAGAGATCAATCTGATTAACATTGATTTGTATTGTTTTGTCAATAAACGGTGGTCAAAAGGTCATTTTAGGCAGGGTTTGAATCACGGATTAATAAGAGAGTAGTAAGTAACACGAGGATTCTCTTTTAGGATTCAGAGGGGGACACACCCCTGCATGATGCTATAAGCAAGAAGAGAGATGACATGCTGTCAGTGCTGCTGGAATCTGGTGCTGATGTCACCATCACAAACAATAACGGGTTCAATGCCTTGCATCATGCTGCCCTGCGAGGAAACCCCAGGTAAGAGACTCTGTCCTGCTCCTGCTAGCTGTCACACCTATTTATGTTATTACACTAGGGCACATTTGAGTGGAGTCTGTGGTAATGATATCCTCAGGATCACAATAAAGGTCAGCATAATGCTTTCAGTAAAATCTTGATTAGATGCGGACTGCTGAATTTTTACACATTACATTCATAGATGATGAGTATGGTGAGAAAATAAATCTTTGATGCATGAATGTTTGACATTGATGCCTAAGACCTCCGTAATTGTCTTACAGTAACAAACTGTATAGAAATCACAGTAGAGCTGCATTGAGAATTTGAAATCTCGTGCTACTGAGAGATTTTTAGCTCTGTTAATTAATTAGCACCTGAGGAGTTGTGTTAGATTTTATGTGTGACAGTCAAACTGCATGAAACATACTTGTCACTGAATATTCACTTCAGCACAACTGAAACATCATTAAAACAAGAACAAAAACATATCAAACCGTTGAGAATATGAGTCGAAACTACGACCGTTAGACCTTGAGGTTTGCTTCTTAGCAGCCAGAGGACAGAAGTCATGTCAGCATTACTTATCTGTTACCACTAATCCTTTGCTTAATCATCCTCTGTTGGAATGAAAGATTTAGGCTCACCACCTACAGACAGACGAGGTCCAATCATGGACAAAAACAAATATGAAATTGGCAAGAGGATGCTGTTAGAAGTATGGCACTTTTAAGAATGTAATACAATAACATAATGTGCCTTAACTTCCCAAATGGCTGTATTTGTAGTACATTTTCAGTCATGGTTTGTTTTTGCAAAGAATTTGCTCTAAGGGAATTATCCAAAGCCTATAGATCAAAGTCAAATACACTTTTGCAGTCTAGTGTGGTGCTTGCCCCTTAAAAAGTGCTTAAGTCAAGAATATATTGAACACCTCGGTATGGATATTTTAAAAAAAACTTGTCTAAGTGACATATACACATAAATGCACACAAAGCACATCCCCCTAATGATAGATATATAAACAAATTAATTAGATAAAATGAAATAACTAGACTATTAAAGAGAGGGACAAAAATGTCCTACTCCCTCCAAGTTTCATGGAACTCCCCTCAGTAGTTTTTGGGTAATCCTGATGCCAAACCAACCAATCAACACACAGACACAGGCAAGAAACATAACTTCCTTGGCAGATATTAAAAAATGTGCTTAAATAATACATGCACAGTTTCAATAGTGACAACTCCAGTATGAACAATCTTTCTATGGATATTTACAAATCTTCCACAGATTCCTCTTAAATTCAAAGCCAGTAAAACTAGAAGAAGTCGACTACCTCACTGATCACATTTTATTCTGCTGTAAATTTACTTTAAGATCTCAATTTAGTTTGACATTGATTGAAGTTTGAAGCAGGATTTGTAGGCTGCATCCATCTCCACAACAGATGGTACGGTCTCAAATTGACATTAGACTACCTTTGAGGCCTTGAAAGCATCTGTCTTACATTGACTTTTTTTTTATCAGTGTACTTAATAACCCTTGAAGTTTATTTGCTGTTTCTTTTTGCTGTTATGCTGGTCCATCACCTTGTGTTGTGAGCAGAGGCTGGTCCGTTCAGCAGCAGCAGTTCGCCTTGTCCTTGGTCATAGCTATTTCCGGCTGCAGCAGGTTGTTACTCCACTCTTGAACTGTTTTATTCTTGTCTCTCAACCATGAGCATATTAAAGATGGCTCAGTGAGACAGCTGTCCATGTCATGTTGATCACCCAGGGCCTCTTAAGGTGATGGGCATTGACGCCATAGGGCCAGTGTTACAGACTGGAGTGATCTGGCAAAAGTAGACAGCTTCTTCCTGTTCTGAAAGATTTGGGTGTGTATGTGTATGTTTTTTGCGCATGAGCGTGGTTTTCCAAGGCTAAATGTCATTCCCCTTCACTGGCATTCATTCCTTTGGCGTGAGGACAAATGGAATTGAGGTCAGAGGGCGGTGAAACACCTGCCACCTGCCACAGGCCTGCCCAGTATCAGCCCCCCACCTCTGGCACACAGCAGAATACATTGTCCAAGCCAGCGCCTGTTTCCTGTGTGGTACACTGATCAATTGATTTGCAGATTGACTTAGACATAAAGAATAACTGTATAAAAACACAAAACAAGGTTAAAATCAGTTGTCAAAGGGTTAATCGCCATGACAAAATTTATAGGCTAATGGATTTAATTAGACAGAGTGTAGGTCAAGGATTTATTTTCTCTAACAAAGCAAAACAAGCGTATTCAGCACATTTCAATGACAAAGGAAATAACACTTATCACAAAAATAGAGTGCTTTACAAAAAGACAAATCAGAAAAAATGAACAAAGATGACATTGGAACAGCAACAAAAGTGCTGAAAGATGTAGAGCATAAGATGATAAATCAAGTAACAGCAAGTCTATGATAATTTAAAAACATAGTTTAAAAAATGAAAAAAGATGCTGAGTTAGCTTGCCCGATCCCCTTTAGCAGCTCGTTCCAGAGTTGTTGATCCCTTAAATGTTATAATTAAACACAATTATACAGATATAAGTCTATCTGATTCATTCACAAATTAATTATTTTTTCAAATTGTGACTCATGGATGACAGAATTAATTTAAAATCACACACACAGAACACACAAAATTGTCCATAGAGCCAGCAGTCGCAGCCTGACTGTAGAGGGAGGCCACTGTGTTGTCTTTGCTGCCCACTTTTTAAATTTTAATTAATTATACTGAGCTTATTTAGAAAAGCTCGCAGACTGGCAGAAAATCACTTGCATTATAAATATTAAAATGCAATGAGAGTGTAATGTGCATATGTTAACCAGGATTCAGCATATAAAGGAGCACAAAGCCGGTCCGCTCTAGGACTCATTGATTAAGTGGCGAAAAAGTGCTGGAGTACAGAATTTTCTGAATCAGGGCTGCTGTTGTGGTGTGTGTGGGGGTGTGTGTGTGCATCGCTTGCTGCCGTCCACACTCTGTCCCCTTGCCTTCAGAGAAACGAAGATATATGTCGCCTTCTCCAGTCTGCCCATTTACTTTTATTTCACACTCGAGCTCCTGCAATATCGGGGAGACAGTCCGCAAGTCCTAAAGCCCTCGAAAATCTCTCCCTTGGTTGAAGTGAAAGTACCTTGTCTGGTGTGTTTTTTAGTGGAGAGGCAGTTGTTTCGATTGAGTGCTTAGAGGAATTCCTGCCGTGGAATCATAGCTTCTATGACAGTCTGCTTGAAGTTGATCGGAAGCCCACTGGATGAAGGATGATACGAAACCCCTCTAGTTAATTATTGATGTCATTATTGCTTCCTGGTGGTAGCTCCGTTTTCCCTCTCTCTTCGTGTTTAGATTGAGCGCAGTATGCTCTGGCATTCATGGTTTAAACAAGTCTAATCTCAATACTATTACAATAACTCTTGTAAAATTTGCTTGTATTCTGTTACACTTTCTCTTTGTAATTGATGTAAGTTATCGCCATCAAATTCCAGCGCTTTGGTTCAAGTAGAGAGTGTGTCAGAGTCCCTGGTGTGTGTGTGTGTATACCTCGGTGCTTTAAGAGTGCTGGTGGGTCTTCCAGCGGTGGAAAGAAGATTGAGGAAGACGCATTGGAAGAACCCGGTGGGTGACAGATGAACCTTTCAACTTGTAGTCCCAAATACAGAGACAAATCAGCTCTACCAGCAGGGGTGCTGGAGGAGCTGGGGCTTTACAATATTTCACCTTGTTCATTACTCACACACACACACACACACACACACACACACACACACCACGACTGAGTCTAAGGGCATTTCCTCATAAATTAGACCTAGTTGTTAAGTTTTACAGTTGCTAGTAAATTTGAAAGTGCTGTTATAACCAGTTGTAGCATGTTCGGGGAAAGGATTTTCTTCCTCGGACAGCCACATTGTGTGTTCTCCCCGTGTGTGTTTACCGCAGCCCCGGCCTGCAAGGGGAGCCTGGTTCGTCTCTGTGTCTTTCCCTCGGGCTGCTTGAAGCCAGTAGCTGCTACAATACTGTAAACAATACGATTAATAGCCCATGACTCATAAATGGGCTCCAAACAAGCCCTGCAGCAGCGGTCTGTACCCTTTTACGTGTCACCTCCTTGTATTATTTGCCCTCCCCCCTCTCTCGTATTGTGCTCAGCTTTCTTTTAATATGGCAACATACAGGCAAACCCCAAATGGTAATCACCTCACCTGCGCAGTCATAGGGTATGCAATCATACACACTGTGATTGGAAATGCAGACAGATATGATGTCAGTACTAATAGGCAGCAGCAGAGTGGTAATAGTGTAACAGGGTTAACAGTTGCATATAAAACAGTGTTTTTGGGCCCATGGAGGAAGATCTGCAAAAAGGGGTCAAATGTTTGTATTTCTCAGGGCTCGCTGCTACATTCACATGTTCTTCATGGCTGCCATTGATTGAATTTGCACCCTCTCTCTTGCTCATTTCAGACTAGGCTAATCAAGTCAGACTGCTGTGATTGAGTAAGCTAGAGGCTCTTGCATTACCCAAATAGATTTCATGGTTATTGGTCCAATAGAAAACACGTTAAATTCAAGAGAAATTAGAAAGAATACAGTGCTATTTGCAATGATTATAATAATTGATTTCAATGTGCTGAACACACATCCTCAAATTAGTTTCAGGAATTAGACAAATATGATCAAGGATGCCCGAAACGAGGCTTGTGAAGTCTGCCTGCAGTAAGGTTTGATTTGGCCTGACGGATAAATATATATACAAAAATGATATATATATTCAAAAAAAAATTATAATATTAACCATTGTTTATGCTGTTTTATTTTTGTGAGGAAGAAATGCTCTTTAAACATGTAGCATCCCTAGTTATTATTTGTTTTTAATATTGTGAGCACAGTTGGCAGAGTGACAGTTTGCACAGGGAGGAACTCAGCTAAGGAAACTTGGGATCCTGGTACCCATAATGCCTCTTAACAATACAATAAAATACAAAACAATACAGTAGGTGTTTGGCCTGTGGCCCACCATTAAGTTTTAGTTTTAGCCCTTCGAGTGAAAAAGTTTTAATTGGATCAAGTCTAGAACAAATCCTTCAGGAGTGTCTATTTTCTGAGTTTAAGAACAGGTCAGTTTGACATCGTGCTTGGTGCCAAATTAGGAAGGCAAAACAAATAGTGAGAATATATAAAGGAGGGTGCGCAGGAGACGCAGTGTGAAGGGAGTTCTGATCTGCCTGCCTGTTCTGCAGTAACGGGGAGTGGATGTGTGAGGCTGTAACTGTTTGTGAGCGGTCTGCTCCTGTGATTTGTGCGTTCAGCTCCTGTCCTCTAGAGCATCTGGCTCTCATCTACCCCAGCTTGTCTAACAACACTGCAGGAGGCTTCAAGGGAAGGAGGCCAAAGACTGTGTGTGTTTGTGTGTGTTGTACGGTCTCTAAACAACTATATTTTGCCCCTTTTTTTATTTCCTGCACTCTTAATGCCATATTTCTTCTTTATATCTCGTTACAATGCCACTGGGTCCCTGCTGAGCTGCATTAGCTGTCCTTTCATTTATTTGTTTCCCTTTTGCTTCATTCCCACCCACAGTGTAATTGACTGTTAGCATCCAGCGACAGCCAGTTTAGGAGGTGTCTTAGCAAGACAGCCGCACATTCTCACACTGACATGTGAGTGCTGTGTTTCCGAAATAGCACACACTGCAAGTCAACCCCCCCCCCCCCAACCTGGCTATTTTTGAAGCAGCCATTGATAGTGTGGTCAGATTAGCATTCCTGTTGTAGGCAGAGAGGCAACACTCAGTCAGGAAAATGGACCATACCAAAGTTTGAAGCTGGGATTGGTTTCTTTATTAGTCAAAAATCAGACAGGTTTAGCATTGAACATGAAAATCACCGTACACTCCAGATGTTGTTGGTTGAGAATCATCAAGAAGTGGCCTGCTGTCATTGCAGTGATTGTGTTGAAGGCATCACAGCAAAAGGAGCTCCTTGTAGTCATCAAAGCATAGCTACAGCTGGTTGAAGGGGACCAAATCCATTCAAGAGGTGATTTGGTTCCATTTTACCAGCTTTAGCAAAGCATTGTGGAATCACTGTTTCAGAGACGGACACGGCAGCTGCTGTGAAGAGAAGTGAACCGTCTCAAAGACTCGACTGCAGTAAAAGTTTGATCCTAAAAGAATCAGAGCAACACTGAGCAGAGAAAGGCCATGTTGCATTTAAACATCTTATTAAAACCTGAGATGTGGCTCATCATGCCATGTCCACCCACCGGTTGAAAGGTACAATGCCGTGTCTCTTTCTCTCTCCTGCTTTTCCTCTCGCCCGTTCACCTTCACCCACTCTGTGTGACACGCAGGTACATTTAGCACACTACACCCCATTTACCACCACACCAATAACACATAGGTACAGTTGATCAACCTTACCTAACTTTCTCCTTTGCTGCCTCCCAGGCAGCCTATTTATCCTCCTCGCTATCTTTTTAAGTTTTATGCTTGCCCCCCTCCCAGAGAGCGAGAAAAATTGTTCTCTGAGAAAAGGATAATAATAATCTGTGGCAGTGCACTTGAGTCAAATGTCCTGGAGTCATGAAGCAATTACAGGCTCTGACAGATGGGCCCTGCTGCAAGCTCGCTGCCGCTGCGGTCACCGAGACGGCCAACAGACAAATGCAGAGGCATAACCACACACACAAGCTCTCTCACTCATGTTCCTACAGCAGCACTCTGGGGTGTCAAGTCACAACATTAATTTAAACCAGTCATTTAAGTCCCAGAGACTGATTTGTAGTGTAGAGAGTACTGTTTGAACAGTGACTGAAGGCAGATTATTTTATGTCTTTCAGCACTCTAAAGTAATACAGTATTGTTGCATTTTCTGATAAAAATCCATCCCTCAGCTGATACAAACATGATCAGAGTATCACCCACAAAAAAGTTGTGAAAACTTTAGATTTTTTTTGTGCGTTTGCACCTAAAGCTTATTGTAGCTGATGTTAATCGCAAGTTCAGTAAATCAATCCTTCTATTACAGCAACATCAAACAACATTTTCAATGTTTTATCCATGCATTGTATTAAATAATTTCTGGTAAATTCCACTGCAGCAATATTTTTTACTTGTGCTAGAAAACATTCAAGTTCACCGTGACCCAATAAGCTGTCGTGTACCTCGATCTTTCCATTAAGATACAGTTAAGTGACGTTTATTTGGCTTTTTTTCCGCTTTCATTTTTTTTAAGTCAGCTGTTATAATTATCGACTTTTCTGCCAAGCCACGAATGAGGTTCTCAAAGTGGTCGGCGACAGCTGAATGATATACAGCACTGCTTGTAGACAGGATGGAGGTCAACATAGGGCCAGCTTGATATGGCACACCAGAGGCAGGTCTATTTGTAACATACACATTCATGCCTGCTCACTTACACGCACACACACACGCACACACACAGAGAGAGAGAGCCTTGTCATATCCA
>OMLP01001769.1:3269-23574 GCA_900302685.1 Spondyliosoma cantharus
TTTCTCATGAAAAATAATTGTCATCTGTTAGTTCCAGTAGCGTAACATCATGGTGATAGGCCCCGGTGCCCCCCAGCCCCGGCCAAATCACGAGCGCACTGCACACACACACACACACACACACACACACACACACTTGGACACACACGCACAGCCACTCGAGAGAACTGCTATTGCAGGGGTGGACTGGCCATCGGGAGTACCGGGATTTTTCCCAGTGGGCAGATCAATAATGGGCCGATGGATGGCCGTTTTTTATTTTATTTGTATTTATTTATTTATTTATTTTTTCTGCTGCGCCTTGCCTTGGTGACTATGATAACTCTCCCGGCCCGGGGAGAGAGACATGCATCGGCTCGGCCCACAGTGCTCAGCTGCAGACACAGCAGAGAGGTGACGATTGGCCCAGTGGCTTGTCTGTCTAAAGAATACCAGGCCCGATGGCCCTATGAGAGGCTACAGAGGCCCAGGAGTCCCACCCACGCATGTTCTAGACGGTGGAAATTCTGGACAGCTGTATTTTTTTTTTTTTTTTTTTTTTCTTCCTTCATGGGCCCCTGATGCCGCCTGGGCCCCGGTGCAGCTGCACCGGTTGCACCACCGATACTTACTCCACTGGCTAGTTCTGATCCAGTTCATGTTGACACACTGTCACACTGACATCACAAACAAATCATTATTTCTAGAAACTGTTCTTTTTGTTTTTCTACCTCATTCAGTGTTTCCTTGCTGCTGTGGTGTATGATTTTCTGCAGGGAATCAATAAAGTCTGTCTCTCATTTTTCTAATATTACTGGCCTGTTTCCAATGACATGTGTTGTACATATTGATGGTCTCTGGAGGGAAAGTCTTAATTCATTTAACCACCCTATGACCTTCCATCCAGCACCAGCCTCAGGACAAACTTTTTACTTGACTATTTTTACAGCCTTCTGCTGGGAAAGCTCTAAAAACACATAAATCATCAATATGTGCCTGGGACTCAACATTTCTTTTTCTGGACTTAAGTGAATGGAAAGACCTCTTCATTTTCTTTTAAAAGAAAAAAAACCTTTGTTTTAATCAGTAATCAACAAAACGGCTTCACATTGAGGTTTTTTTCAAATTGTAATTCAGTCGACTTTTGACGAACAGACGTTGCTGCTTTTCATTCAGCCTCCCCTCTCACACATTACTCTCTTGTGTCACACAGTGTAACAGTATTGTGATCATGCTAGCAGTCCCACCTGTGCACGCCTGTAACCTAAAGTTCAGACAGACACCTCCGGATGATTTGTTACACACATAATTACAGGCAGGTACGCCGCTTGCGTTCACGCATCCCGAAGCTCGCTGCAGTTATGCTTAATGCTTAATCTACTGAGCAGCTGACTGCCTGTAAACCTGAGTTATTATTTGTTTACCATGTATCAAGTGTACATTGATCATGAGCGGAGTGAGAGTGCAGGACAAACTGGCAGAAGAGCTCAGCTCAGCAGAAAGGGAGCGTCTCGTCCGAGCCGAGCACGTCCCTCCTCCTTCTGTTTCGGTGACAAACTCCCCCGTCATTAACCTCTCTCTGCATTAATAGCAGCGTAATTAGTCCCTCATCCTCAATCCATAATGTTGAGTCAAGAAAGTGACGCTAATTTAGATCTAATTAGGGTTTTTGCAACGCCATTACACGGCTCCGATATGCCGAGGAGCTAACGACAGGCCGTGAGACAGGATCAGTCGGACGGCTGCCGGGCTGCTAAGCGACAGCAGAGTGACTGAGGCACAAAGGAAGCTTTAAGAGTTACAGTCTGAAGGCAAATGCAAGTAAGCACTTCTGTCAGAGAGAGAAACAGTCAGTCTGTCAGAGAGAGAGGACGAGGAGAGACTGCAGGGATGTTCAAAATGCAAACGCACAGTAAAAAAAAAAGAACATTTGGTGAGTTATTATAAAAATACATGTAAAATAATAAGAAGAGAGTTTAATAAAACATAAAATGCTCCATCATGCCCCTGAGATGTCGATGATCCTCTCTTTGTTAGTGTTTGGATGCATCAGGATGTTTAGCTTTGTTTGTGATGCGATGCGATGCAGCTATTAGTTTTAGTTTTTAAGTGATAAAGGTTTGCTTGGCAAGAAGTTGAAAACATTGTGATTGATTTTCATCAAAGCCTTCAGTGAAGTTCTCTGCTTTGATATGAATTTAATAAAACAAAAGAAATTGATTAGGACTGCTGAAGGTCTAACTTTTTTCAGATGAAACTTTTTGAACTTTCGCGATGCTGTCAGCCTGCGTCACTGAAACAGGTTGCCACTTGCCATTTTTGCAGTCACAAACTCGCCAGCCCCGTCCCCTCCACCTCTCTAGATTGAAGACAAGTTGTAGACACGTAATGTGAATGTGATTTGGCATGTGTTACAGAAACGTCAGTCTGGCACTTAGCCTATGACACGTACAAATGTGGTGTCCATATAAGTGCCACCATTTTGTCCTGGAGACTGGGCTGTGACAAACTAAAGACAACGAAAAAAGTCAAACTAAAGAAAGCCTCTGAAACAGCTTCACTTCTCCTTGTCACTGATTCCTGTGTGTGCAAGAGAGGAACAGAGTCCCTCGTGTGGTGTTTCGATAATGTTCGGTTGGGTTCATCAGTCGTCCATCTGTGTTCAGTTGATTTAAACTCACTACACAGTGTTTTAAACTGGCCATGAAGCTGTGTTATTTCAAGGCCTCTGTATGACCTACTTCAGCCAACACGACCATCAGTGAGAAGATTGTCCATTTCTATGTAATTATTATAGTCCTTCTTCTTCTTAATGTCTCTGCTGAGGATGAACCAAAGCTGCTCTGTATGAATCACATCATTTACACAATCACCACACTATCGATAAATCCTCTGTATGGAAGCATCTTACTGTGTTTCTACACTCATTTATTCAGGTTTGTCTTATCCAGCGGTCTGTAACATTTTCTTTGCTGCTGTTTACATTGTGGCTCACGCCTTTCAGTCTACATAGCTAATAGCTGTTTTCAAATCCTCCTTTGCATGCAACACGCAAACACAACTCTCTGTCCTGAAAACCTTAAACACCTCCCTGGTGTGCTCAGCGTCCAGCCGCAGCTGTAGGTCTCTGTGAGCTCCTGATGTCCTGTTAGTGGTCCGTCTTGTAAAGTGTGCGTTAATGATGAGCTGCGGTGATGGGGTTGAACGCTCATCCGAATCAATACAGCCCGGTCCTTCCTGTGCTAATGATTGAAGCCGATAGGCCGACACATCCAGAAAAACACAGAGCAGCACAATAACCAACAGAGTATCGAACGGTAAATCAAAGTGCTGTGACACGGCGGAACCAACGGCCGATCTGCTCCGGTTAGCATTACATGCCGCCAAAAATCTTTCATTGTGAGTAAATCTGATTGAATGTGTTTTCTCCCTTTCAGAGGCCATTAGCAGGCCGATAGTGATCAGTGGGGTTTACATAACGTCGGGTTAGAGAGCGGTGGCTGCTGCTGCTTATCTAATGGCCCACAGGAAGAAGAAGCCATTAGCAAATTAGCAAGTCCATCCTCGTCAGGGCTGTTAGCCGAGCTTATTCCTCTGCTCCCAAAGTTAGTGAGAAACACAAGACGACAACAGCTCTGAAACAATGACGCACTGGTCTCTATTTCCTCGATGGTTTGTCTGACAGCATGTCTACAAAAGGTTCAGCACATGTTGTCATGTTGTTATCATCCCCTCTAATCCTTGAATACATGAAGTGGACACCAGGATCGCAGATTTTACCAAAAAACCCACGAGTCCCCCCTCATCACACGAACAACTCCTCGACTGTACCCTCTGGAGAAGGATCTCTCACTGTGTAACATCCTGCCTCAGTAACGAGGTGCCTTTTAATACCTGCCAGCTAACTGTTGACGTTTTAGAACAAGTCTGGAGAGTTTCTTAACGTCTGCACTGAACCGAGAGGAAGTGTCGGATTCAGGTGACATCAGGAAGAGAGAAAGGAAAATCAAGAATTAAACATAATGCTTCATACCCACTATGAAAAATCCTGCTTGTATAATTAATATAAGATCATAATTGGCTGATATTATTATTTAGTTAGTATTTGTTTCCTAGATTTGTGAATTCCAGATTCAGGCCACAAATCTTTATAGCCCCATTTAAAGCCGCCTCAAACATTTTAGCATTTTTATTGCTGGCCTACGCTATTTGTGTTTGCAAATGTATTCCCTGTGATGGTCTTTCTTTTTACCAGTGCGTGCACAGTGAAAGCATTGCACTTCTCGTTGTGCCAGCACTCTGGATATCAGCCTACTAATTTTGTTTCTGCCATTGTGAGTGAAACTTCATCTGAAACACTATTACAAATGCAAAGTTGTCTCATTATGCTTTTTGAAAAATGCATTTTTTATTGTTGCATTTAGTTGTAGATATTACATTACAGTAACTCTCAGAAGAAAAGAATCCTGGCGCCTGAGGGTGTCCTGACAGTCAGTACACCCTCCTGGGTTATGAAAGCAACAAAAAGTAACTTCGTGGAGAAAGATGGCTGTCAGACACCAACCCAAAGTGTCACTTTTTAAACATTCAGGGTCTCTTGTCCAGTGTAGTTTGCTGTTGCTCGTTGTCTTAAAATCCCAATATCCCAAATAATCCAAATAACAGCGAAGCTCAGGGTGAACAGAACCCTGTCAGCGGTGCTCATTTGTTCATAAACTTTAGCCTCCTTTCTCTGAAAGACTCCAGAGCGGCTAATAAGAGACAAGGCACACAAGGTCATCACCTTCAGTCTGATCTGATTGGCTGAACTGTTCGGCCTCGCAGCAGGTGGGTGGTGTGAGGGACATCATCCTGCTCCCTGGGTCACAGTTTGTGGGCTACACTTCCTGTTCTGCCCTTTGACTCTTCCTGTCATCTGTGTGTGTTAGACGACGGCACAGCAGAGCAATTAGGAGCAGGAGGATTCCTGTCACCTTTTTATTTTACCCGTCGTTTTCTCCACCGACGCCATGCCGAGTCTTTTTAAGAGCCTGAAGCATGATTAAACTAAAGAAACAGTCAATCACTTCAGAAGCGGCACATAATCGCGTGTTTTAAATTTTTGAAATGAACTCCCAGTGGGTTTCTTTTTTCAGATTAAACAACTGCAGATGATTTTTTCTCTTTTGTAGAGTGGCTGTTATTGATTTATTTCTCTGCTTTTTGTTTCTTCGAGCCATGCCACTGAGTCAGGGCTTTGAAGACGACACGTATTGGCATACGGTTAGGGATGGTTTAATTCAATTTGTGTGGTATCTTACAGGTCCCCTGATTACCACTGTTTGGGAGTTAATTGGTGTCGCTCGGCCCTCTGAGGAGAACAGAAGGCAAACTGACGCTGGCACGCACACACCTCCGGCTCTTTTTGTTTTATTGAGCAGAGAGATGCATTGTCTCTTCATTCATCAAACATGTCAGATCACCCAAATTAAATCCCTCTTTTCTTTTCATCAGGAACTCCAACTACCTGTTTCCTGACGCTGATGTAGGAAAAATGTAGGCCAGATTAACTCGCCAACAGCAAACTGCCCAGAACGCTGTTTACTGCTTTTTCTCTCTCCTTTTTGACTCGTCTCCAGTTCGCCTCATCGGTGCCGGTGGGTTTATTTGAAATTGAATCGTGTTGGTTCACAGTCAAACTGGCAGAAGAGAGCGCGCGGTACCCGGCGATCAAAAAGTAAAAGATGGCACGACTCGTTCATCGCCACGTGGAGCTTCTTTGAACAAGGTGGTCGTCCAGGTCTGTACTCATCGCCAGCCCATTAGTGAAAGAGGACGATCAGCAGATCCAAGACTCCACTAATCACATGCTGAACGCAGCCAAGAGGAGAAACCTGATCAGAGTTTCTGCTCCCAAATATAAAAATGTGAAATGTGAAAGCAAAAAAAAAAAAGACGGAGTCCTTGATGGGAAAATGACACTCTGCAATATGTTAGTGTTGGATTATACAAACATACTGCTGAGTCTGCCACTGCACAGAAAAATATCTGTACATTGATCAGAGGAGAGGAGAGGAGAAGCATGTTAGCAGTAAACGCTCGTCCGATTCTAAGCAGCTCTACTTGAATTATTCAAGTTGAAATCTTTACTGGTGCACATCGTATAATTTGTTGAGAACAAAATGAAATGACGTAACAACGGTCAATGGAACCAAAATCTTCAACCCACTGAGGGCTGGATTCAAAATCAGACTGAAAATCAAAGTAAAAACTTGAAATCACGGCAGCTCACAGACTGATATCCCTGAAGTTTAACTGACTTGGTGACGATTAAGCCTTCCCTTAATTTTTCCGAGTCGTCAAATTTGTATTGCTGCATTAATTAAAATATAACCAACCACTTTTCAAACCTTAGATCTTTTTTATTTTTTATCTTGTGTTTCAAACAAGAAACTAATTAAAACCAGCCTTCAGCTTCAGCTGCACATTAATATGTATTTATCTGCAGCCGATCAACTGTTTACAATTATCTCTCATACTCTGTTAAAAAGATACGGAAATAAAATCCAAGTTCTTGTTATTTGTGAGATTTTAAAAGACATTTGAATGTTTATATGTCATGATCAATCTGTTTTCTCTTCCTGAAAAAGGTTTAAAACTTTATATGATCTCATCTTTAAGTCAGCAGCGGACACAAGCTCACCCTGCCCACCGTTTGAAACACTCTGGGTCCTAGCTGTTAGCAGAGTGACGTCATGGTACATTTTATAAATACATTAATGCCTGCATTGTCTTTCATCTTATGTTTGCATTTATTTATGTTCATTGATTAATGTCTGTTTGATTTTGGCAGTTTCAGTCCTCCATATTTGATCTCCATCAACACTTTCAGATGAGAAAATCTGAAGAGGTCCAGCTGTCCGATTGTAGGAAGGACGCACAGCCGGGCAGGCTGGTAAGCAGGCCTCAGTGCCGGCAGCTACATCAACATGCAGAACGGCATTCTGGGAGGACAGGGGATGAGAGAAGGGAGGCTTCAAATTGAAAGTGGCAGCTAAAGCTGAACTCCGGAGCGGTTTCTTCCAACAGGAGGTCAGAGGTCAGCGGAGTCTGCAGGTCCCCCTCTCCTCATGGTTTTTCTCCGAGCCGAACCTCGACGCAGTGTCACTTCTCCGACTACGGGATTTTCTGCTGCATCCTCTCTCTTCTTCATCCCTCCTGCCTTTAAGAAATCCATCTCATTATCCTCGAGTCCCGGCGGGATTTAGATAACTTGCTGTCATGTAGAGTCTATCTCAAGCCCATCCGATGGCTCTGTCACTCGCCTACGTCGCTACATGTTTAATGCCGGTACAAGAGTTCTGCATTTACAGTGTTTGGCAGCACGCTGCGACACCAGGCAGTTATTACCCAGCTCCCCCTGCGCCTCAGATTGGCTGAAGTAAACATCCGCTCATCTCCCAGGCCCGCTCAGACGTCAACGTTTGTTTCTGTTTCTGGATCTGTTGACACAGAAACAATCGTTGTAGGTTCTCCACTGTAAAAGTCTCCATCACGCTGGTTTACAACGCAAAACAAAAGGTTTCGTGTGTTTTCTACGATAGAGTAGACTTTAGAATACAACCAAAGACTGTCAACTGTCAAAAACAACCTTCGTTAATGATTTTCTGACTCTGGTTGATGAACAGAAAATCAATTTCCAACTATTTTGATAATCAATTAATTGTTTATTATTCCTCAAGCTAAGATGTCAAACATTGTCTGGTTCCAGACTCATGAATATGAGGATTTGCTGCTTTTATGTGTCTTCTATGACAGTAAAGTAAGAGTCTTTGGGTTTTGGGCTGTTGGTTGAATCGAAGAAGCCATTTGCAGATGTTAAACTTTGAGCTCTGGGAAACTCAACAATCAGCAGCTTAATCCTGAAAACGATCGACAAATCAATCGACAATAAAAAAAGAATCACTGGTTGCACCCAGATACTAAAGTAGTGATGTTGTTATCATGCAGCGAAACCTCTCTGTGACCAGCTTGTATAGTTATATAGTTTTTACCAACCGTCAGCGTTGGATGTTGAGTGGTGGGGAATGGATATAAAGAGCAGAGTGAGGCTTTAATAAACACGATGACGGCAGAATGTTTTGCTTCTCTTTATTTTCTGTACAAAATCATGTCTCTGTCTTTGTGTAAATAAGTGTGTGCTGGAAGACTTGAAATGATTCACACTTCACCACAGAGATAAGGCCCTTGTGTAAAAATAAACCTGTGATGGATCAGCAGGGTTCAGCTCTCTGCAGGTAGACTTTTATAGTGGACTAAAAATAAATGAAACCAAAAACACGTTCAGAAATCTGCAGCACTGCTGTATTCTTTAGAAAATGGAGGAGACTCTTGTAAAGAATTCTTCTGTCGGACTAAAACGAGCAGTGAGACTTTTAGACATGGACTGTAGCTGTGTTTTCTTTCCTCACAAAAAACCCCAAACACAAGAACAAATCTAATCTGTGACTTTCTGATAATCACATTCAGATTGTGGATCCTCCTCTGTCTCTTCACGACTCCGTGAGCCGACTTTCAGTTTCCAGCCGCAGCGATGATGAAGTGGAGCTGTGATAATTTTCCTGTCAGCGTTATAAACAGGGTCCACTGAGCCTGACCCGTGGCTCTACACACCGCCCATGAATCAGCCCAGCTCTGTAAACATTTGGGCAATAAATAACTATAATTAAAAAAATACTGGTTATTGCATAAATTAGGTAATCAATTAGGTTGCATTTGGTATTCATGCGCTGCCTGCTCGGCCTGCAGTTTGACTTATTACACTCTCTGAGGCTCCACTGTGGTTCACTGAGATTTGGGAGTTGGTATTTTTCTTATGTAGGAGTGTGTGTGTGTGTGTGTTTGTGTATTTCATGGAAAGATAATAATGGTGCATCTGCTAGTAGTTGAATTTACTCTGTAAACACTGTGTGATGGTCTAGGATTTTTGTTGCTCCTCTACTTTCCCCCTCCCCTTTGTTTTCTCTGTCTCAGGGTGAGGCAGGAGGCGTGGCTGGTCTCCCAGACTCACATGAGACACACCTGTCCAGCATCACAGCAATCACCCTACCTCTACTTAAACCGGTCATGACTTCACCATGCTGCTGGATTTTGTTTTTTTTGGGTAGGGTTTTGTGTGTTTTTTGCCTAAAGAATTAAAACGTTGAAACTTGTTCTCGTCTCCTGCATTTTTTGGTCCAAATCTCGGCCCTAACACACTGAAGCAAATATCAACCCATTATTTTGGTTACTATTGAGACCTGAGCCTCATTTTCTTTAGACAAAATGAAATGTTGGTTAATAAGTTGATTATATTCAGTCAAGTTGACCTTTTTCAGAAAAGAAACAAAAATAACTTTAAGAGTCACAGAGGAGGAATCCTCTCTCAGGATGGACAGACATGCATTAGATGCTGTGTACAAATCGGTGAGATGACAGAGTACATGTGACAAGAAGATTATAGACAAATATATCAGAGTAATACCATGCTGTGGTTCTCTCTGCTCCGCCATGCTGCCATGGACGTTCCAGTTACGTATTTGGTGATTACACTGCTGATTTCCACATTTTGTTAACTTGCAGTCTAACCAAAGGTTTTCACACAGGAATTTACACAGGCTTCACATACTATACCATGAAAATGTTCCAGAAATCACGTTTCACTTGTGTAAAGCACACATATTTTTTACTTTTTATATTTTCCATGTGGAAAATCACACAGACACGTCCTCACGAGTGACCACATGGGTTTTAAGGTAAATGATCCATATAGAGGCCCTCTTGAATTTTTCTTGAAATTTCAGAGAAAATTACTTAAAATTTTGAAAAAGAAATCCTCTTTAATCTGCCTTCCTGACAGTCCTATTAGAGTTCATGTATCAGCTTTTCATTCCCATTGTTTAAAGTTTACATTGAGTGAAAGTAAAGCGTTGTGTCTTCAGCCTCACAGCTGGACTTTTTTTGTCTTTGGAAACTATAAAGTGCTGTGGGCTAAAACAAAGCATGTGTTGAGTTTGTAAAGATAAAGCATCTGGAGAGTTCTTTGCTTTTATGAAGAATTAGGTCTGAAGGCTGAATACAGACTGAATTAGCATGTTAAAATAAACCCTTTATTTTTGCAGTGTTTTGCTTTTACTTCCCCTAAAATGCATTGCAAACAGGTTTCCGACGAGTTTCTCTCCCACACTCCTCTCCCATAGTGCACCCCACTTAGAGAACATGAACAGTTGATGGGCTACAGAACAACAATTGTTACTTAAGTCTTCATATAATATTTAAGGGACAAGCGCGGCAGGTCTGCAGCAGCGGCCTTGTAACTGAAAGCACAGAGGAGTTCCGTGCAATTAACTGCCGGGGGGAAACTGGAAAGGAACAAAGAAATGTATTTTTTTGGGTAAAATAAGAAAAAATAAATATATTAATGCAATTGTTCACACTGCCCCCTTTGCCCCATGAATTTAATTGCAGCTTCAGAGAGCTCTGCTGATATAAAACCAAAGTAGATGTGTGTGTACAGAGCCAACAGATTGCCTCATATCCATGCAGCGGGCTCAGCCCACATTAAGAATGGCCTCGGCGTCTTCCTCCTCCCTCTGAAGGCTGCTGGAGCCTTGGCAGCAGCTGCTTTTGTTTATTCTGCACCTAACATGTCCTCCCCCAAAAGTTTACCCTTGATCAACAAGCATATTAGGTTATGCTAATATTAGTCGTCATTAGAAATCTGCTCACGGCGCTGGTTTCCTCTCCGTTCACTGACTCATTTGTTTTGATTACTCTGTGTTCCCTCCCAGCGCGTTAGAGGGTGGTGGCGGCTCCGTTGGGCAGCGTGGGCACGCTAACAGAGGTCAAGGGTTAAATTCTGCACATCTATATTATTCGTGTTAGCTTTCAGCTAATGTGCAACTCCCACCTCCAGCTCTTAAACATGACAGAGGTGCACTAATGGACAGCTGGAGGGCTTTAATGCACTGAAGAGCAGCGAGCGGCCGACAGCTCCGGCCTCCATCTCCGCAGCAGAACACACGGCAGCCATTTCTCCTCAGATTCAGCCTGAAGCACTGGCAAACAAACATATCCAATATAACCCATCATTCAGGCTGTTAAGAGTCCTTTAAATCAGGTTTTCTGAGCACAGGGTAAAACTGTTGGGAAATGAAAAAACAAGACTGTTCAGGAGAGAAATAGTTACAAAACATTTTAATTAATTTGGGATCTTGGGGCTTTAGGGGATTTGGATTACATGCGTTTCCTCACTTTCTGTCATATAGCTAACGTTGTCATCTCAAATCTTCAAATTAAAACATGGCCAAATGTTTAAATAATGAAGTAAGTGTATGTAAATGTAATCGCTATGACCAAAAGGCTCAGGTCTATGGAGCTCTTAATGGAACGTTTTCAAGGGTTTTTTGTATGCCCTTTGTTTCCTGATGGATAGATCCAGCGACCTGTGTCTGTGTTATTACAAACGTGATTCTGAATCAGTTTCCTCTCCTCTGGAACTGTAATTTTGTTTAGATTTGGCTCTCTGTTGCCATCAGCGTGGAGACTGAACCACATTTATTTCTGCTCTGTAACAGTCTAAATGAGATTTTGCCGTGAAATGCAGAAGTGAAGAAGTTTGCTGGTTGTGGCCTTGACAGCTCAGTTGTGGAGTGACGGAGCGAGAGCTGCTGGTTGACTCATCGTCTCCCTGCAGGCCTCTTCCTCTTCCCCTCTCTCTCTCGGTGAGATTTTCTCACAGTAAATCCTGAAAATCGCCGGCGAGCGGACACGGAAAAGACAGCGGACATCATCGATGTTCCGCTTCTCCCGCTAAGAACTAAATCCATCATACATTGTATTTGTCTCTCTCCTTCTCTCTGTGTGTCTCTCTCACTGTTTTATTTTTACTCCAGCACTCACACAAAGTCGGGCAGATTGTCCGACCTTGTTCAGAGCTGTGAAGGATCAGCAGGTTTTCAGACGACCTGTTATCAGCTTTTGTCTTCTCGAGAGTATCTGATGGTGAACATAAGGACTGAACTGTGTGTGATCATGCACAAACACAAACACTCAACCACCTACAGCAGTGTGACAGCTTTGGGCTTAAATACATGACTGCAGGGTGGTTAACTGCACTGCAAAAAAATCTCCTGATGTCATTTTGGTGTGTGAGATATTTCACCCGGTTCCAACGTAAAATCTCCTTTTTTTTTTTTTCACCTGTTTTGTTTGTTTCTTGTTATTCCTGCTCAGTAGCCAGTCTTATTCATTATTCTTTTGTCTTGTATACAAACAATTAATTAGTATGTTTAGAGGAGGAGGTTAGACAATTATGAGCTGATAAAAAATACTTAAAAAGCACATTTTGCAGAGATTTGCAGTTCGAACAATGTGAATAAGTCTACCAATATGTTAGCAGCTCTGTCAGGCTGTACTTACAGTGGTGCTTTGAGCTAAATGCTAATATAAGCATGCTAGCACGCTGATGTTTACAGGCCATCCGCTTCAGAGAAACTCTCATACTGATCAACTGTGAAAGCAGCTCACTATGACCCATATGTATGATTGTTGCTGGTCTGCGGCTTCTAGATGATAATTATTATCACAGCAGCAAACGAGGAAGTGAGGTGGAGCAGTATAAAGAGGGATATAGGGAGAGACCACTCTGTTGTCACTGGAAATCAGATTATTCAGTCGTTTATGTTTGAGGATGTGTTGGGATGTCAGTTATGTTAGCAGCTCCGTGTGGCTGTACTTAGACAC
This sequence comes from Spondyliosoma cantharus, assembly GCA_900302685.1. NCBI lineage: Eukaryota > Metazoa > Chordata > Actinopteri > Spariformes > Sparidae > Spondyliosoma > Spondyliosoma cantharus. The sequence continues at coordinate 16,011 of OMLP01001769.1, forward strand.
AGTGGTGCTTTGAGCTAAATGCTATCAATAGCATGCAAGCGCTCTAAAAATGACGAAGCTAACATTCATCAGTACCGTGTCAGCTGTGGGTGCCAGGGTCGTTCTGGTATTGAGGGACACCAATATCAGCAATTCCTCCAATTCTGCCTAAAATGCTGGAATTTGTATCAGCGAGTACTTGAGTCTATGCACCGATGGCCAGCGTCCCCTCCTGTATGGAACTAACAGACCGGGTTTCTAGGATCCACTATCTTCCACGATTGAAAGTGGGCATCCAGCAAAGACTCCATCATCACAAAGACTTTGCAGGGGATGTACTTCCTGTTTCAACTCAGGATGTTCAACGTGGCTCGGGTGCTGCCGATCCAGTTCTACACCGCAACCATCATCAGTCAGTTACCTGGTCATCCATCCGTGTCTGGTTTCGATCGGCCATCGGACAGAGCAGGAACTGACTACAACAGACCGTAAACATGAGCGGAGAGGCCCGTCAGACCCTGCTCCAACCTCTCCCCCCTTGTTCTGTAGGCACTACAGAGCTGTGCACATCTAAACAACCAGAAAGAAGAACAGAATCCTACCACAGACCATCTCTCTGATGTGTCAATAACCCTCTGACACCACAGCGTCCAGGAATCCTATATGTCAAATGATGAATTTAGTCAATTAAATTCAAAATGTACTTCAACATGTAGAATATAAATCTTCCCTTCATACTCCATAAAACAAAATGTTCATGCGCATATACTGTACATAACCACCCACTTAATTTATGTAAATGAACCTACATTACTCATTCAGTATTTATTCCAGCACTCTTTGCACTTTTGTTTTCTTGTCTACAATTTAAAGAAACAGTTGACCACAGACCTCGTATGTTGTTAGTAATTACTGCTTTTTTGCACAGCATTTATTCGCCCTCTCGCCTTATTGTAAGAACACAGTGAGTATATATTCATGGTCAGCGTTGCTTTCCTGTTTAAGTGCTATTTCCTTTTCTCTTTGGTCTGTACAGTGAAAGGAACTTTAGACCAGAGTAAGATTCTTTGTACGTGTACATGTACATATAGTATGTTAGATGAAGACCTCTCAGCTCAAATTGCACATGTCTGCTGCACTGTTAATGTCTGCAGAAGAAGAATCCTTGGGCGGCTGGTGTGGCACTGTCTTTATCTGAGAGGTCCACTTCCTGTTTCACCACCGTCGGAGTTGCTACAGGAAGCTTTGGCTCGACCTCCCAGATTAAAGCCTCTGTCGCTGCTCTGCGTCGCTCCACCTTCAGGGGAGAGCGAGTTGCTCACGCTCACAAATATTGATCGGAGTGTCCGAGATCACAGGCAGACAACATGCCGAAACACACACATGCACACACACACACACACACACACACACACACACACACATGCGAGCAGGGCAGCTTTTTGCTTTATCTGGGATTTTCTCCCTGACAAAAGAGCTCATGGCGAGCTCGTTAAGACAGCTTGTGGAATAAGGAGGACGGCTTCACTCGTCCCCAAGATGGAAGATGAATCTGAGCCTAATGACCTTCACTGACAGCCGTAATTCTATCAGGACCCAATCAGCTTCAGCAATTAGGTGGTCTTTGTGAGCCGGGGAAAGGGTGTGTGAATCCTAACCGGGGTCAATTAGAGAGTATAGAGCTGCCGCTTGACTCCCACTACATCACTCTGTCTGTCACCGGCCGCCCAGCCTCCCCTTCCCCTTTAATCACATAATATAAATGTATCTCCCTCGCCCTCCCTTCATCTCACTTTCTCTTCCTCTCTGTCCCCAGGCAGCTCCATCTTGGTCAGCCATGTTTTTTTTTTTCTTCTCTTTTTATATCAGTCCAGGTCTTTACCACCTCCTTTTTTTTCCCTGAAAAAGCTTCTTCCTGTCGTGGCCCGGGGGTTATCGGCCATGGCCGCAGCAGCGGAGCGTCGCCTCTGAAGGGTCACATTCTGATTGCAGTTGGTCTTTAATATCATGTCTCTGTACATTAATACATGCTTTCTTTTCAAAGGGCACATTTGCATATCAGTGTTAGGTCTTCATGGCAACCGCTGACCTCACGATGCTGCTGCTGTCGTACATCAGAGTTCAGTCACTGTCTGTCGCTCATTTCTCATCAAGATTTTAACGCGTTTGATTTTTACAAAGGAAACAGAGACAGCCATCAAGTAGACTGAGAAATAAAAGCCTTCTCTGCCTTGTACTGACATTGAATGGATTCCCTATCCGGATAAAAGAAAAAAAAAACACATTAATGAAGCTTAGTTACACAAACAGCAGCATCACTTCCCCTGACCTGGACCACGAACACTTACTGACAGATTCACCACTTCAGCCTTCAGTTTGTACATTTTAGGACAGAAAAGGGAAAACAAGAGCCACCTGCACTTAGTCAAGGCAAAGTGTGCAAAATACAAGAGTGTTGACGGAGACCATGAACCAAGAGAGAAATAATGTATTGAGATGGGACTTTGGACCAGACACTGGTTTCACAAAAACTGCATGATGTCGATTAAACTAAAAGTCAGAATTCAGATAAAGGTGGCAATGTATGTTTCTGCCACTGTTATCTTTATGCACAACAAACCTTGTTCAGGGCTGGAAAACGTCATGCTTTGGATTAGAACACTGGTGACGTTAGCTACAGATGTCTCAACTTCCTTTTGTGTTGCCACAAACACGGTGTCACACTTACAAATACTGAAACACTGGCTCAAACTTTGGTCGCTGGCTCGTCGGTCTTGTCACCTGTAACTCCACCTCCAGACATGAAAGGTCATAAACATGTATAATACAACAAGTAGTTTGGGCGTAACAATCTGATGGGCTACCTCAAATCAGCATCACCTTAATTATCACTAAAAATATTACTCCACCATTTCCATGATAACATTGTAACTGCCAGAATGAACAAATGTCAACATGTTTATCAGCTGTTAAACATACTGTATGTCAGAATCATAAAGCAGTAGAGTTTATTTTATAAATAGTCAAAAACAGTGAGCAAACTTTAAAACAGCACACTGAGCTGCAAGTGAGGATTAATTTCTGATCCAGCGAGTACAGTTTGAGGTCACAGCCTCCGCTCAGCTTCAAATTCAAAGTGAATTCAACATTTTAGTTCTGAAATTACATTTTCTGAATTTGTGATTTCAAGTTATTTGGAATTAATTTCTGTTTGAGGCTAAGGTTTTCTTTTTCAGTTCTCACAGCTCATTTCTTCTCATGGTCACCCTATTGCATTTCGTAAATCAATTTCAAAATATAATAAGAAATTGTTGCTGGAATTTTATTAAAGGATAACCTGAGGAACTCTCATTATTAACAGTTTGATGTTCACTCAGTGCTTCTCTTTCAGATTAAGTTTATGTTCCCTGAAGGTCATTTTCATTCTCATTCAACCTTTAAAAAACCTTCTGAACGTGTTAAAACCTGCATTGTCTCGACTGACTTGTATTTTTCGCCCTGTGCTGTTGACAAAAAACATGTCTGAGCTCTGCTCTGCTGCCACAACACTTGTCACCACTCGTGCCTTTGCATTTATACATCTGCCAAGAGCCCCAAATGATGATGCATTGTCCTGCTCAGAAGGAGTGATGGTCCCTGAAGGCACCACAATGATGAGAGGCAAATAAATAAACTCAGTAACTCCGCTCGTCACTGAAGCAGCATCCCTCCTCAGGACTCTGCTTCTTCCCTGTAGGTCGCTCTTGTGCACGCCTCCATCTGCAACGACGAGGAGCTCATCACTCAGCTGGCTGCATGATGGCACTTCAGGAGGGGGAGGAGTCCATCGGGGACGCCACTACCCACAACCACAATCACCAGCAGAGGAGCGTTCAGGGAATTCTTTCTTTCTTTTCTTTTCTTTTCTTTTCTTTTCCTCCGCTCATCAAAAAACATGTTGAACCCATCTGTTGCTGTCGGGCTCGCGAGGGGGGGGTGCGCCTGATGTGTGACACACCTGAAGTTTCTGACAGGAGGTGATTTTACTCTCTGACACCTCGTGTGGTTGCATCCTGGGAAGTGTGTGCGGTGATGGACTGCGTTTATGGAGGGTCAGGTCACGTCACATGAGAGACCTTCAGCCGGTTTATCTCCAACACTACGGCGCTCAACTGAGGGACTTGAGCTGTGTGTGTGTGTGTGTGTGTGTGCGCGCATGTGTGTTTGTGCGAGTGTGAACATGTTTTGTTTACCTGCAACCCTTCAAAAACAGCTAGCGTGTAGAGTGAGGTAAATACTAAAGAAGAGGTAATTGCACACAAGGGGGCAAATGTGTATGCGTGTGTGTGTGTTAGAGATGGAGCGCAAATGAGAGATTGTGTGTGAGTGTGTGTGTGTGTTTATCAGTGTGCAGCAGTGTGTCGGGCGTGTGCAGAGAGCTGGATGTTTCACGGCACCACAGAGTTGGCACAGGTGTCAAAAAAAAAGTCTGTAATTAGCAAACAAACAAACAAACAAACAAAAGAGCACGCGAGCGAGTGACGGGAGGAGGCGTGGAGGAGAGATGACTGTCGCCAGCGGAGGATCTCATGACTAAACACCGACAAGCATGAAGACGAGAGTGACGACTCAGATTTAAAGTCAAACTTAAAACCGTTTGTGATGATCAAACAACCAGAAGAGGCACTTCAGTCACCATCGGCTCCGTGAGACTTGTTCAGTGGGAGGTGTTATTTGGAGGTTTGGAAGTAAAATGAACATATACAGTAATTTGAATTAAAACAACTGACAGTTGGTGCTCTTCTATTCTTCATAAAAAAAAACATCAATAACTGTGTTCAAAAAAGTCTGGATCCAAGTTAAAAAGTCAAAATGTACAGGAAGCCTGCGGACATATGAGCCGAAGGAGAGAACTGGGCTCAGCGTCAGATAACAGAGCTACAGATTGAGTTGTGTGCTTCACTGACAGAGAGCTGAAGCTGAGGTTAACTCTCTGTAGGAACATATAAGGGCTAGTTTTGGATCATTTCAACAACTGCAGTGCTGTTTTTGGCAAAGCAAAGAGTTAGCTTTACATCCACTGACAGAAACAAAGATAAAAACCCTCAAACTTACCAACAAGAAAAGCTTTCAAATAGGTGTTGACAGTTTGGGGTTACAATTCTGGAACCAGCAGCTCCTCCATCTGAGCAAGTAAGTGGGGTGATACAAAACAAACTGTCTTAGCATGCTAACATGCTGACAGAAAGGGAATTTATAGACCACCATGGAGTCATACTAGCATTTTAGTATGCTAACATGTAAAAAAAAAACACAGCTAGCAAGTAAAACCTGCTCATACTGACAGTTTAACTTCCAGGTAAATCCACACGATCAACAAACACTATCACCAGACGGTGGCACTATAAGAACGGTCAAGAGGTCAAAGAAATGAAAACAGTTACCCCAGTGTAAATGTGTTGAGCACGGGGCCATCATATTTGAAATGTATTTATGTATAAGATATCTTGACTAAGCGTTGGCGCTGGAAGGAAAGGTCAGGAAGTCAACAAAATCATCAGGAATCATCCTCTAGAGATCACTGTCCACTTCGAATCTGAGATCTGTTGCTCTGGACTTTAACCTGAAGTTTTTCTGCAGATGAATAGACCAGACAACATCACCATCCCTGCTAATAGGACATTAATCTCTCTTGGCATATTTTAGCATCAATTAGTCCTTCCGGTTTCCATGATAGCGAGCAGTTTGTGATATTGGGTCGGTCTTGGTTTGTTTTACTGACTTCCTGTTTCTTGTGCTGTATGTATGAATCACCTGCAGCAGGTGGACAGACTCCTCATTTATTGTGTCTGTCTGTGCTGGCAGTAAGTTGGCCTCTATAAGTGTGTGGGCTGCAGGCGTCATTGCAAAATGATATGTCTCAGCGCGAGTAACATAAAAACATCAAACTGCTCCTGATTGCGTCCACTAGGCCCCGCCCACCTTCACTGCCCACACAAACTGGGTCAGCGAGGTTTGGCGAAAACTAATAGTGCATCATTTTTAATTGCCCCTGCATGCAATATCCTGACAGATGCAATCACCGCTAATTAGTTACTGACAGCATTATCAAGTTCCCGTCTCGTACAGAGGGGCCGATCCTTGACGCCACCGCCAAATTAAAGTGTTGTGAACTAACGAGCACGTGGAGGCACCAATTAAAAGACGAAGAATGGCTGGTGCTCCGGCTCCGTCCCCGAGGCTTCACATGAAAGCTCGGCTCTGCTCTCTGGAAGCCGGAAGAGGCTCTGAGACAAGAGGCGATGAGGGGCCGCTGGCAACTCAGGACAGTTTCTCACTCAGACATATTTCACACTAATTGGTGCATATAAACAATATGTTTGAGACGAGGCCACGGACGCCGCGTGACTTGGAGCTGGATGAAGATATGTTTAGGATATTTCACACATTCACTCCCCTGAGATGTAGTCTGCTTTGATCTGATGATTGTGGTTGCTGGTTTTCTCTCTGGTCTGCAGTCGGTAATAAACAAGAGGTTATGGAGAGTTTTGTCATGTTTTAGCTCACTGAGTTTAACTTTGATATAGTTACTGTACTTTTGCCACAGCTTACTCAAATTGTTTGGATTGATTTCTTCCTTCAGGCAGCCTCCAGTTTTTATTTCTATAAAAGTAATCTCAAAGATTTGAAACTTGCTGCAGATTGATAACCGATCACAGTTGACATGTGGCCTAATATTTTAAAAGACAAACTTAAAATACACTCTAATAAACTTCTTATCACATTGAAACAGCGATAACAATAATAACCTGTGGTATCTGGCTGAAGTTTGCACCACAATTCAAATGGTCAACTTTGGTCAACTTGCTGTCACTCTTACTGTGGGGAAATTAGTTTTACTATCTATCTTCTTTAAGTTTAAGTTTCATTATTTTTTAGGTATAAGACGAAGCTAAAAAATACCAGTTTCAACCCACACATAATCAGCAGTCATTCTGCTCAATTATCTGCATTTAGAGACATGTTTCACACCTCCACAATTGTCTTTTTATACAACGATCTGTCTGTCAACCAATTTATTCTGCCACTTTTAATAAAGTTGTGACCCTAATTACTAACAAACTTTTAATTCCAGGCTTTTCCAGGACAGGATTGTCAAAGCAGCAGTTTGGTTTCAGGTAAAGACAGGTGAGACCCAAGATACAGTCAAGATTCATGAGTGTGAGTGTTTATAAGATGCAACAACACCTCACATAGGCTTACAGTTTATAGAGGCAGGATTTTACAACTCTCAAAATATAAAACTGGCAGCTATTTAATCTTACATTATGATGACTATGAGGGAAACTGCAGAAATACTCAATTAACTTTACAAGTGATGCAGCAGGTAGCATTACAATTAACTAGTTTAAGAGTTAATTGCTTGTTAATTATTCTATCTTTTATCATATATATATATATCTATATATATATCTATCTATCTATATATATATATATATATATATATATATATATATATATCTATCTATCTATCTATATATATATATATATATATATATATATATATATATATATATATATATATATATATAGATAGATATATATA